>OMKR01039790.1:0-11544 GCA_900302355.1 Cyttopsis rosea | reverse complement strand
TGCTGAAGTTATAGTAACTTCCTGTTTGATGGCGAAGCATGGAAATTGGCGGCGTCGTCACGGCAACCAGGAATAACGTAGGAAAAAGCTTTTGATAACTTTTCATCTCCAATGTCTGAAGATGATTGTGTGCGAATTAGAAGTAGGTGCGATAAGATCCCTAGGACTAGTTCGTTCAAATACGATGTGTGGAAATGGCGAGAAGTCGGTCATGTGATTCAAGATGGCCGACTTCCTGTTGGTGGTAGGGTATTGGTCCAAGAGACTTTTTGGTGCATCTTGACATTTGTACATGTGTAGTGAATTTGGTTTGTCTATGTCAATCTGGGGCGAGGGGCGCCATATTTTAGGGGGCGCTAGGGGGTGCTAGAGAGCCATTTTGCCACGCCCATTAATGCAAACCATTAAATATCAAATTTTTCGCCAGGTCTGGCTTGCGTGCAAAATTTGGTGACTTTTGGGGCACGTTTAGGGGCCAAAAGGCCGTCGTTTTCGGAGAAAAATAAATTAAAAATAAATAAAAATAAAAATAATTCCTACAGATACAATAGGGCTTCGCCCGGTACGGGCTCAGGCCCTAATAATAATATACTTTCCAGTGGAGATGTTGATGACATGATATTCTAAAAAATAATTTTATTTCCTCGAAATATTTGAGGAAAATGTTTTGTCTTGCAGTGGGACTTTGTCTTTAATCTCAACATTTCGTAATTTAGATTATATTATTTTATTATTCTATAATAATAATAATAATAATAATATTATCATTATTTATTCTGGAGGTAATATATTTAATGGATAATATTTTTCTCATCCGGAGGCGGAACTGTTGTTACGCCATACGTCACCACGTCGGGACCAGCTGCCTGATGCGGAAGTAGAAGTAAACACGGGACACATCGCGACGGCGCTACCAGGTTAATCGGAGATTTGTTTTTCATTTATCGACGTGACTGCTGGTGTGTTTCAATGTGCGTGTCACAGACTGGTCGCTGTCCGTCCGTGTCCGTCCCATTCCCGTGAACGCGATATCTCAGGGACGCCACACGAGGGAATTTCATGGCATCTGGCGCAAACGTCCACTTGGCCCACAGAACTGATTAGAATTGGGTGGTCAAGGGTCAAACGTCCGCCCAATTCTCGTGAACGCGACATCGATTTCGCCAAAAAACAAACAAACACCCATACTACGTGTGTGTTGAATTCCTTCCTTCGTCTTCACTTCGTATATTAAACGAGTCTGGACAGACATGGATGTAAACATGTGAGGAGGCTGGTTAGCGGAGGCGTACAACGGCGACACGACGCTGAAGTTCGCTTCCGATTCGCAGCGGCTGTTTTCATGGTGCGTTCAAATTCCTCGGACATTTTTTGTACACGCAGACCATCTAAAATCAGGTCTAGATCTGTACTTATATTATTCAAACCTGGACTAGATTATAATAACAAGCCTATATTGCATTTCAAACACCATTTTTCAATGCAATAGAAAGTGTTGCATTGATCATCAATCTAGTGCAGGTTTGAATAACGTGCAGTCGTTTTTGAAATATTCCTGGTCCTGAGTGGTCAGTATGGGAAACCAACAGTAATATCCACCTTGTTTCTGTTTTCACAAATAGAATAAATGTTTCACAAATCAGAAATAGTGTTTGAAATGCAATATAGGCTTGTTATATTAATCTAGTCCAGGTTTGAATAATAGTGCAGATCTAGGCCTGGTTTTAGATGGTCTGCGTGTACAAAAAAAAAGTCTAAAATTCAGAGGAATTTGAACGCACCGTGAAAACAGACGCGACCTGGTAATTCTAGTTTAGAATATCACCTTAGTGTTGTATCTCACTCACCTGCCTCCACCTAAGTTGAAGCCAATTGAAAATAGCAGTCAAGTTACAATTTTAAAAATTTGTAAATTTAAATATTACTTTTAAAGTTACCGACACCAAGTGCAATAGGTCCGGAAGTACAGAACTTTATGTGATTTTATTTATCCATTTATTTCTGTGTCAATGTGTGTGTGTGTGTGTATATATATATGTATGTATGTATGTATGTATGTGTGTGTGTGTGTGTGTGTGTGTGTAAATATATATGTGTATATGTGTGTGTGTGTATTTATGTATATATATGTGTGTGTGTGTATATATGTATATATATGTGTGTGTGTGTGTGTGTGTGTATATATATATATATATATATTACAATTTGTATTTTAAATTTAATTACATTTTTTACTTCACTGTTTATTATATTATTATTATTTTTGTTCTCAATTCTTTCTGACTGTTAAGCATTTTCTTATGCTAATTGTCTGGGGAGAAATGCGGCAAACTTCAACTTCTTAGCATGTCAATGGTAAATGGACTGCATCTTATATAGCGCTTTTCTAGTCTTGCCACTCATTCACACGCACATTCATACATGTGTGCAAGGTGCACACCAGCTCATTGAGAGCAGTTAGGAGTTCAGTGTCTTGCCCAACGACACTTTGGCGCATTGCCGGGGAGGAGCCAGAGATCGAACCAGGAACCCTGGACGACCTGCTCTACCTCCTGCGCCACGCTGCGTCAATGTACCTGGCGATTTAAACTGATTCTCATTCAGATTCTTTTTGACAAAGTGATTGTTTTTTGCCTTTCCTTTAAATCTAGGAGCAAATGGTGTCTTTGATCTGCACCTTGCAACACCACCAGGACGATGTCAACTGTTGTGCGTTCTCAGCGACGCACCTGGCGACATGTTCCGGGGACAAAACTCTCCGAGTCTACAGCACCCGAGACTTCTCGGAGCTGCCCTTCTCCCCACTAGCCGGCCACGGCTATGTGGTCCACTGCTGCTGCTTCAGTCCCTGTGGAGAGTTCCTCGCCTCCTGCTCCACAGATGCCACTACGGTCGTGTGGTCCATGGCGACGGGTGAGATCGAGGCCGTGCTGGAGCACCCCGGCCGCAGCCCGGTCCGGGCGTGCGCCTTCTCCTCGGACTCCACTCACCTGGTGTCAGGCGGATCCGACGGCACCCTGGCTCTGTGGGACTTCCCTTCTAAACAGCTGGTCAAGTAAAGTCGGTTCATGTTTCCAACAGGTTCATCTTTTTGTCATCGAACCGTAGTAAATGCTATCAGGTTTAGAAAGAAAGAAAGGAAGGAAGAAAAGTAGATTATCTTTATACCCCGAATACCACCTTTCAAATGCTGCTGGCGAACAACAGGCCCCCACAGTTTTAGCATTTCTGGAAAAATTGTCTCCTGGCAGCTCACATCAATGGTATTTTAAGATGGTGAGTAGATAAGATAAAGGGTTCTCACCAGGTCCTTGAGGTTCTTGAAGTGCTTGAATTTCGTCACCAGAAATTGAAGTACTGGAATACCTTGAAAACAGTCCCCTTTTGTGCTGAAGTGCTTGAAAAGTCCTTGAAAAAAAACATGATAATGGGAAACCTGTGATTTTGCCCCTGGTTTTGTTATTCAAATCGTAACGTAGTAAAATGTTTCCAAAATCGCTTTTACGAGATAGATGATGCCAGAGAAATGTACATTTAATCCAGCATGGTTGGAAATAGACACTTATAATAGTAGATGACATTGAGATTAATTTTAGATATATAGATATATAAACAGTATATATAATAGATATACTAATTTTAATAATACAGTGAGAATAAGATATTATATTTCAATTAATAAAGATCACATTGAAAATTGATATATTGTAAAATTTGTGCTTAAAAAAGGACTGGAAAACCCTTGAATTAAAATCTCAATGCTAGAATGAACCCTCTACTGATCTTAATCCTGGGATAGAATTAAGCCATCGTCCAATACAAAATTTTTAAATAATGTTGATCAAACTTCTGGTTTATCCATAGAGTCGGCTCAGTATAGCAGATCTATTCCTTAAAGTGAAATGAACATTTTCGTAGAACATTTGACTGTATATGTTACTTAAACTCATTATTACTCCATACACCGCCACTGACTTTTACCAAACTATAATACTCCTTCAATGACAAAGTTAGAAAAGAGAATGTGATACAAGACTAATAGTGAAAAAGCGTCTTGCTAGCCAGCTTTATCTACGGTCCTTTTTTCGGTATACTTCTATGGGACGTGTCGACCTGCTTCATATACGTATTTTAGAAGTGTGCTTTTGAGACTGTTTGCAAAAGGACTGGAAGCACCTTCATTTGAGTGGGAAAAAAGAACAAATGCCCACAAAAGCAACTGGTAATGGTTAATGGCAGTATATAGACTTGTATAGAGGTAAGGAACATATACAGTCACATGTTCTACAAACTCATACAGTATCGCTTTAACAGGAACCTTGGCTCTGAACAAATATATATATTTCCTATGTTTACACTGCTGCTATGCGTCGTGTGTCTTGAAGGATGGCAGCGGTGAGTGACGCCACCATGGCAGCGTGCTCCTTCAGCTCATGCGGGCGGCTGTTTGTGAGCGGCTCCACCTACGGGGACCTGCGCCTGTGGGACCTGCACCTGAACCAGCTCCATGCCGAGAAGAACGCCCACGACCTGGGAGTCGCCTGCTGCACCTTCGCTCCCCGTGCTGTCAGCGGTGAGATCGGATAGTGTGCGACCAAATGCTCCATGAACCTTTTTTATTTTTAAGATTAATTAGTTCTCGACTAGGAAGTCCTAGACTAAGGTCATTAAGGACTAGTCAGCTCCTTCTGTCTGGTCTTGGTGCTGGTCTTAGTCCAGATAATGGTCAAGATCAATCTGGAGGCCCACATCCATTAATCCAAAAATAAATCTGCCTCTGGCCAGGTTTATTTTAAGACTTCACTTAGACCTAGATTAGCCCTAATCTTCCTTCTGGAAATCAGACTTTTTCTTAAACCAAGACTAGCGCAAGTCTGCGACTATTTTAAACCATGACCTAGAAAGGGCCATTTCAATTAGTCCAGATTAAGTATGATTTAGTCTGAGTTTAGGCCTAATTTGATTTTTTAATTAATGATCACGTTATACCTATGTAAAGCCTAGTGATAACATTTTTAACAGTGGGTCGGTGTGGTTATTATGCTAAAGCCATCATTGTGTTTAGACTCAGCTGGTCAGGTGATGCAGTTTCACATGGCGTCCTGTGGGCAGGACAGCCTTCTGAAGATCTGGGCCATCCACAAGCATCCTACTGGAGGTACAGGGAACGATCTGCTTTGCTCTTTTCAGTAGCATATTATATTGTATTCTATATTGTATTATCTCTGTCAGAATATGTCATATGGATGCCAACAAAGATTATATACCTATACACGGTAGAACCCCAAAAGGAATGACGGTCATTCTGGAGAAATATTCCAAATGACATGAATGACGTATCACAACTGCTCCTAGATCCATCCAAATTGACTATTTAAAATCTGTGTGGACGCAAACATTTGAACGTCCTGTTGTTACTATCGTTTCAGTTCTCCAGGGGTTCTACTGTTCGTATTTTCAGTTCCTTTCCCTGTCACTTGTAGGCTATAAGATGCGGCTACTCCGCTCTCTAACCGGACAGTCGGCTCCTGTCCTCTCCTGCTCCTACTCCTCAGATGGACAGCTGCTCGTATCCGGGTGAGAGACACCTCCACACCAGGGTTTCAGAATCAGAATCGGTTTTATTTCGCCAGGTACATTTACATATACGAGGAATTTCTTCTGGTGAGGTTTGGTGCACTCCAGTACAGACCATAAGCATTAAAAAAAATTAAAGCTTAACAGTCCAAAATTTTTATAAAATAGGATAGGATAGGTTAAAAATAAAAAATACAATTTAAATTAAATGTCAGATATAAACAAATTGCCAAAGATACAAAACAGAAAAGTCAGATATTTAAGATTTACAAATATACAAATGCGATCCGGTACTATAATATGCACAGGATAAATTACTGTTATGGTATTTAGGTAGAAAATTATAATATGAATTATTCTATGTGTTAACTATCTTATTACAGTATTTCCCAACCCTTTCTCTTCTACGGCACACTGAACTAATCCAATGAAATAATCCCACAGAACACCATTATCCTGTTAAACACTAAAAAAGTCAGAAACATGTCTAACTGTGCTTATTATTATGGCCTGCTAGTAGTGATGCAAGACTCTCAAATGATTTGTCCGTAGCGAAGAAATATTTTAAATTACTCTGGAGTCTGGAGTCACTCCGGCAAAAGAGTGAGTCTACTCACAAACTGAAAATAATCACTGAGGACTAAATTAAAGTTTAAGAAAAATGTCAGGGGGTTTGGCACAATTCATATTTGAATTTTGAGAGGAATTAAATGATTCTTATGAGAATTCCATTCACAATTCAGAGCCAAACTGACTCTTCTCACTCTTGTTCATCGTTCAGGAACTGTCCTCTCTCGCTCACCTCAACCCAAGAGTCAGAAAATCGAACAATTATTTTTACTGAGTGACCGAATCTCAAAAAGTTTTTCATTCAAAACTTTTCATCATTATGATTTGTCCTCGCTTTCAGAGTGCAACCTGTTCTAATGAAAACAGCTGCTATTCTGGCTGGAACTGATGATTAGATGAGTCCTGATTTTGATTTTGTTGGTGAGACGATGGTATCCTGACCTTAGTCAAAATATGAATGGGGAGTAGGTTATTTAACTATAACTTGGGGGAATAGTAAAAATGTTTCTGATAATGACTGCATTTTATTGGGGATATTTGATTAGTGATCTTGAGACATGTAGCCAAAACAAATCACAGTAACGACCTGGTTGTTGTTGACCTGAATTAAAAGTGCTCTTTGGAGCGTCAGTTTTACAGTTTTGCTCCACAAGATGGAGACATGGATGGCTATTATTCCAAATTTATGCCCTGCCATTTTTTAAGTAAACATGAACAAATGGTTTGGTTTTCTTTAAAATTTATAACCAATAATACATAAATCAATTGATTAATTTGGTCACTAAACATGTCAATTGAGAAATGTTATTCTTAATTAACTTTTTTTTCTATTTCCTTAGCTCTGTGGATAAAACTGTGACAATCTATGATGCCGTAAGTATCTATTTTATTGATACACTGTAAAAGGTTATTCGAATGATGAGCCCGTTTTTGTATAGCAGTACTTTTATAGCTCTCCATTCTTAGCTTCTTGTATTAAATTTGGACTCTTTTTCAGAACAATGCAGTTTTGCTGTACACATTGAACCAACATGATAGGTAATGCTTCATCCTGACTACTATTGTTATGTAAATTTAGGAAATCCCTTAAAATAAATGTTTTGATCAAATATTTGTCATATAAGTCACACCCAACATCATTATGGATTGTGTAAACAATACATCATGTGCTGCAGGTATGTGACGGCCTGCGCCTTCTCTCCCACTTCACCGCTGATAGCGACAGGATCCATGGACAAAAGCGTCAACATCTGGAGGGTGGAGGACGGACATGGTACGGAGTGGGGGACACTATTCTAGCCTATCCCATGCGAGAGAGCTGGCCAATATTGACCAAAGTGAAGATAACAGTCATTTTGGCTGAATACCTCTATGGCTGAAGTGCCAATATTTTGGGCCGACGTGTTAGGACTGGGCAATACGGAAGAATGTATTATTGTGATTATCGTCTCGAATTTGACACAATTTGTGTATATATACTGTATATATTTCACATAACCAACATTATAGGAAATGATCATTGATAATGTGGATATGAAGCAATTAAAGGCCTTGAGCCTTATTTATTAATAATTTGTCATTAAAGATGCAGTGTGTAGAATTCATG
Source organism: Cyttopsis rosea (assembly GCA_900302355.1). NCBI lineage: Eukaryota > Metazoa > Chordata > Actinopteri > Zeiformes > Parazenidae > Cyttopsis > Cyttopsis rosea. The sequence goes on along the minus strand of OMKR01039790.1, from coordinate 3,791 downwards.
GAATTTTGCGGAATGAACTTGGCAGAAATTTGATTGAATATGGAATATAATATTAATAAGTATGTTTTAACTAGTGTATAATCCCATTAAAATAAGAATCGTGTTTTCATTACCTTAGAATTAGCCGTTTATATCTATATGGGGGCTGGAGCCCCTTCCACATGTTGCACTGTGATGTTTCTACAGTAGCCCAGAAAGGACAAACCAAACACTGGCTCTAGAGAGGGACTTTCGCCTTTCTTCCAGAGTTTCGCAGCCACCGTAGATTCTATTTTTCACTGCCACGGACGCAGAGGGGAATTCAGTTGGTTGCAATCTGCAACCTCACTGCTAGTGGCCGCTAAATTCTACACACTGCCCCTTTAAGTCAAGTTGGACATTTTGGGTTGTAATTATAGATTCAGATACAGATTACAGATACTGAAATCTAGAATATCTGCCGATTCCGTTACCAATCCAATATGTTTTTCTCTCACTCTTAACTCTCCTTGCCTCTTTTCATGTGGCCTATTTTACTTCTCTTTACATTGTGTAGCAACAGCGATGTCTCAAAAGTGTTTCCGTGATATTTTAGGCTGTATTTGTTAGAGGATCAGATCGGATTCTTACTTTTTTTCCTCCAATATGCCACGGAATTCTATCATAGCAAATTCAAGCCATTGTTTCTTAAATTGAGTGTAGCTGCTAAATTCAGTAACATCAATGACGATAAGGAAATAAAAATGTAACTATTCCTTAAAGCCATCACCCAAGTCTAATCACAATCTCAATACTTTTCAATATATTGCCCAGGTCTGTTATTCCATAGTATGTTTCATGGTGTATCATAGTATATATTTTAGTAATCAAATTTAGCTACAAATATATTTTGTTTTATTTTATTTTATTTTATTTTAAGATGCTACTCATGGAAAAGATGGAAAATTATCACCAGGTGAGGTTTCTTCACATTGTGTTCGGATTGTGTGTGTCCACAACATCGCTTTAAATATGGACATTAATATATACTTAGTTACTTACTTACTGTACTTACGTGTTTTCTTGCTTACTTATTTATTTCTTTACTTACATACTTATTTACTTACTTGTTTACTTACTTGTTTACTTATTTATTTATTTATTTACTTACTTACTTACTTATTAACTTTTTTTGTATTCCAGAGGAAGGCACAGCGACCTTTGGTGACGGTAGTAAACCAAATTTTCTTTCTCACAAGTGTGTCAGAGCATTTTGTTGAATTTCCTTTGTTTCCTGGATAGAAATCACAAGAAGTGAAGACTATTTTACAGTCTGTGTTGTTAAAACGTGATGAAAAATGGGATCTCTCTTCCTGGTTTTCAGGGAGAACGTCGGCGGGCCAGTCCAGGTTGCTGGTCAGCGACTGGTCAGAGCAAGACGTGTCGGCCTGGCTGGTGGAGGAAGGCCTGGTAGGACTGGTGGACATCTTCCGGGCCAACAACATGGACGGCGCCGAGCTGCTGAGCCTGACCAAGGACACGCTGGATGAGCTGCACGTAGGTGAGGAACGCAAAAAACCCACCATGGGAAACAACCTCCACCATTTACAGGTAAAAGATAGGCTTCGTTTTTTTATCAGCGGCCATTTTTGTTTGAATCAGTTCTGTGGTAGAGAGAGCAAGGTTTTTAGGGTCTGCAATACCTTAAAGAAGTGTTATTCAACCACTGTGAACACTAGTGTGCCCTGAGAGCTCGCCAGGTAGAATAGAATAGAAACTAGCTCTTGTGTTGCAAGATCAAAATCGCAAGGATGTACTAATTAATCAAATTCATCAGTTCCAGACTGAATAGCAACTCCAGCAGAACAAGTTTCACTCTTGAAAGTGAGGACTCTTTTTTTGATATTCGCTTCTTGACGAGTCACTCAGTTAAAAGAGTTGTTTGAATTTTCCGACTCTTGGTTTGTTTGATTCACTTGGTGTAACGAACGATGAACCAGAGAGGACTTCCTGTGAACGATGAACGAGAGTTGTGAATGGAATTCTCACAAGAGTCATTTCATTCTCACAAAAATTTTTACTTTGGTGGAAGAGTAAATCAGTCACATCCAATATGAATTGTTTGAACTGTTTTTCCTTGGACTTGAATTTAGTCCTCAGTAATTATTTTCAGGCTGTGAGTTGACTCACATGGAGTGGCTACGGTGTCATTTAAAAGATTTGTTCACTATGAACGAATAGTTCGCGAGTCTTGCATCACTACACCATAATAATAAGCAGAGTTCTACAAGTTTCTGACATTTTTATTGGTTAACAGTAGGGATGGGCATGAGTACTTTAGTACTTGATTTGGATGTCAGTATTTATATTTATTTATATTTATAATGTGCAATAGTCTTGAGTACTTTTCTAGTTATAGGTTATGTTTTTTCTTTAAATCTCATTTGTCATGTACATATATGTTACCCCTGCCCTTTACTTCGACCTCGTGCCCTTACATGTGACCTCTACTTGTACGTTGTACTTAAAGTCTTTGTTGTACTTAAAGTCTTATCTGTTTGTGCTACTACGTAGTTGTTGCTTGCCTTGCCACAATAATTTCATTGTCCAGAATGACCTTGTGTTGTACTGTACATTTGACAATAAAACACTTTGAACTTTGAACTTTGAGTATTCGTTCAACGTATAGAGTACTCACGTTTTTACGAGAGGGTGCACATAATTATGTTGGGGAAAACGATCGCATTACTTTAAATAATATATAATCCAGTCACACACTGTTAATTCATTTTAAACAGTTCATTATAAATCTAGCATTTTCATTTCGTTATTTTGTTTAGTTTGTAAACAGCTTAGCTTACCACGGCCGGCACTTCTGGGTTGGAAAGGACCTGTAAGCTGACCTCTTACGTGCCTGGAGTAAATACTACCCGGGTCTGGAATTTATTGCACTGTTGCACAAAATTATAAAAACTTTTTTAGTATAAAAAGTACTCGAGTACTCTATAATAATTTAATACAAGTACTCGAATATTGAAATTATTTAAATTGCCATCCCTAGTTAACAGGATAGTGGTGTGCAGTGGACATATATTCATGGATTTCCGTACAATTTATATCTGAACTAACGCTTTTCGATTTTGTCAAGATTGTCCAAGGCACTGTGACCCCCCCCAGTGACCCACAGTGGGGATCTGGCAACCCACGTTGGGAAACACTGAGCTGGAACACTGTGTTCTCATTGCTTATATTGCAAGAAAATCTTCCTTTAAGTCTTTCTGTTATTTCCATGACTGTTTGCACTAAACTTACTAAGGTGGGAGTAAAAAAAGTTGTCTTGGAAAAAGGTTCAAACTATGGAGATATCGATTTGCTAAAAAATGCCCATGGTTTATGGGAAGGGGGGAGGCAGGGGAAAAAGAAAAGGCAGAGATGTAAGAAGTGAATGAATGTCGATACAGTGTCTAGTCTGGAGGATTACACAACATTAGGCTACACTGCAGATGCATCAGGCTTTGGGGTTTTGTTTCGACTGTAAGCTGCTTTCCTGGCGCTCCATCAGTTATGTAACACAATCCCCAAAACGATGTTTCCCATAAGATATAAAAGTGTTTTACTCCCCATGCTGTCGGGCCTTCAAATGTTTTTAATTATATTATTTTTAATTGAATTATCTATTTTTACATTATTATTATTATTATTATTATTATTATTATTATTAATAATAATAATAATAATAATAATAATAATAATAATAATTTAAAAAATAATAATAATTCAAATATCTATCTAAATCTATCTAAAACCCCCCTCAGCTAAAAATAGAAGCGTTG
>OMKR01039786.1:2301-13697 GCA_900302355.1 Cyttopsis rosea | reverse complement strand
AGGTGGAATTTTTTTTTTTTTTTTTTTGCTCCTCACTGTGTAGTCGCACAAACCAGTGTCCTCCGATGGTTGTGCCATAAATACAAATACATCTATGAATGGCTGTTACCCTTATGTAGCATTCAGATATGTGCATTTATCTAATGTAACCATTCACCCATATCAGCATTGTTGGGGCGACTGATTTCTTCTGTTATTTATAGCTGTCATAAACCACAATCCCTAAAGAATCGACGGCTTCTCTGGTCTGTGTTCGAATGTGTGTGTTAGTGTGTCTGTGTGTTTCCGCTTCAAATATTGTAGCTTATATTTAAACCTAAGTCAAATACTTAAGTATAAATAAGTAAAATAATATCACTTAAAATTTTTAAGTGATCAACTTTTTGCTCAGTTATATGCATTTTCAGAATTTATTTAGAATATTCTCTCCAAGCTAAACTAACATGAAAGAAATAAACCAGCCTGGTACAGTATACAGTATTTGGCATATTTTTTAGGTTTCGTTTTTTAGTCATTCAATAATTTAACAAGCATGAAAAAAACACAACGTTCATGTTTATTGTGCATAAGAAAACATAAATTTTTTTCACTGAAAAACCACAACGTATAAAAGATATTTAGCAACAGTTAAATTCACATGTTAAATGCAGTACTTTCCAGTACCGATGTGCACCATTTATTTTCGACTCGACTCGCTTCGCTTCTTGAAATCCCACCGTCTGGCGCAGGGGTTTTCAGAGAGAGCCTTTTTCCGAAAGCCACGGAGCCCCTGGAGCTCGGGTCAGAGCAAGTTCAGAAAACGTAAAAAACGTGGCGCTCGTCCAGTTCCAAAGCCCAGTGTGCGCACGCAGAACTTTCTTGGAAAGTCTGCTGGTCTCATTTCTCCATACAGTTGGAACACATTTGGAACCGCTGCTCTTGTTACTCGTGACCCCGTGAAAGAGGTGTATTTATAAATCATTGACATGCACCAAGCCCACGGCGGGAGCACCCGGGGTCATAGACTTTTCACTTTTCCGCTCTCCTAGTGAGTCGTCCAGACAATTCACAGAATAGGTGTCGCACATTTGTTTCCAGAACGTCCCGACTTGGACTAACGCAAGCGAGCATTTCAAAAAGCTTGGGAGATTTTGGATTCCTCTCCCTGTGATTTAGCAAGTTTGTGCAAATATGCATAATGCTCAGATGGAGGCGATTTGTTAAAGAGGCGATAGACAAGGTTTTTGCTTTTACTCATCATTATGAAGTAAATGTTGATTGCACAGTGTAATGGCTGTAGAATAATGACACCGTCTGCGTTTCGATTGGTTCCCTATAAGCCTCGATTTCACTATGCAATTCCTTCCGGGAAAATGAAGGATCGATTTACGGCACAAAGGAAGTGCGTCGACCGTTATGCAAGGATGCGAGGATAGTGCTCCCACTCACTGTCCCAAACCAGACAAGGTGGAATGCAATCTCACAACTAACTCGCAACTTTGTTTAAAGGTACAATATGTAACTTTTCCGCATTAAAATTTCTAAAAACCACTAGACCTATGTTATAAAACTTGTTGAGTTGTGTACTTTACATTATCCCAAATGCTTCCAACAATTTTCAAACCCAGAGAAATCCCTAATTTTAGGTCGCCTGTCCATCCCCTTCACCCCCTCTACTGATAGAACTTCCGGGGCAACACGGGGAACACCGATGTGACGACATTTTTTCGACTCCACTATTGTTTGTATTGCTCTACTATTACTCTACTAACTAGTGTTTGATGGAGCGCGGTTATTTATCGCCGTTTGCTGCGTGTTCTCCCGCAGAAGCAGGCCCCGTAACGCACACGCGTGACAAATGAAGATGACAACTCCCATGATCCCACGCTACTTCTGACATCATCAGACTCCATCTTATTTGTTCTTGTTTTGATTGAGAGACCCCCTAGTGGCAGAAATCACATATTGTACCTTTAAACGGTGATGTCTAAATGAACCGAACCCTTCGCGATTTTAAACAGCGGAGGTTCCAAGTCGCGCGTGCCACACAACGTTTTAATTCAAGATAAAATAACCTCTTCAGTGAACATGCTTCTCTCTTCTCTCTTATTTCCAAAGTGGTGTCTTCACGAAGGTCCGCTCTGAGCAAAACGTTTGTCTTTGCGACAGCGGCGCAAACAATAATACCACTTAAACGCTGAACACGTTGTCACCTGTTCAGTGTCCAAGTGAACATGAAGAGCAGGAGTGAACGCTAAGGCAGGGCCGCTGCTTGGGAACAGGCAAGGCAGGCAACTGCTTGGGGCCCCAGGCCGAGGGGGGCCCCCAGGGCTGACGGTTTGCATCCGGATAGCTCCCTCTCCGCGCCCCCTTCTCGAATCCTATCGGCACGCCAGCGATAGATCTGCGCTCCGCTGTGCATCTCAAAAAGTGTTTTTTATTTTTGACGTAGGCTATTTTATTTTACTCCGTATCTATATTGAATGAAACAAGCACCGTGCGTATAGGGGACACTTCCTCAGTCACTCTCTGGAAGTGAATTTGGAAGTGAATGGTGGGAGAGATTTGGAAGATCTCACTCCAAGTGTTTTCTTTAGTTGTTTTTTATGAACCATGAGGTTGCTTTTCTGTGCAGAAGCCTGGAGTGCAGATTTTAAAGCTTTGAGAAGCCGCGGGGTATGTCTGTTTGGTTATATCTGCTGAGGCCTGCCGGGTCTGCTGTCTGCGTATGGCGCATATGGAGTACGGCATGGGCTGCAGGGTCATCCCCAGTTTGGGAGTGAGAGTTGGCACCGTTCCAGGAGGGAACTGCAGATGGAAGCACTGGAGCATCGTGGTGAAGAAGAGGAACATTTCCATCCTGGCCAGTTGCTCGCCAAGGCAGTGACGCCTTCCTGGAAAAAAGGCCACAATGTTTTATTTAGATTACTCTTCTATATGCATAAATGCATATGTACACACTGCAAAATTTGATATATTTTCTCATGAAGGGACATTTACATAATTGCAGTGCAAAAAATGAAAAAAAAAAGAGTATTAGGGCCACACAATTAAAAAAACAATCCTGTGTTTCGAGAATAAACTCGGAATTAAAGTCGAAATTAAGTTTTGAGAATAAAGTCGGAATTCCGAGATTAAAGTCAAAATACATTGTGAGAATAGGGAATTTGAAGGTACGTCGGTTGCTATGGACTCCGGTCACCATTTTAAGAGGATCACCTCCATTCAATTGTATAGAGAAATCGCAAAAATATACGAAATGTACAAAAATGGAGAAAGGAACAGAGAAAAAGAAGGGTCGAGGTTTCACACAAGATGGTTGCAAGATTTTCTGTGGCAGTTTTTCACCCAACGAGACTTCCAAGACGTCTTTTAACTCAAAAATTCACAGACCGACATTCACAGTCAATGCGAGTGATCCTCCCAATATGGCGGCTTGCTCTAGCAATTCCGAGTTTATTCTCGAAACACAGGGGTATTTTGTTTTTGCGTGTCCCTAATACTCTTCCGTAGACTGACAAGAAAATGTATGTATAAAATTATCTGTCCGGCTTTGAGAAGATATGTCTCCATCTATCTAAGAAAAAATTCCAGATTCCAGAGATTTCTTTAAGTGCTCTCCTCTATGAAAGTTTTCTTTCTTTGCGGCACGGTGGCTCAGTGGTTAACACTGCTGCCTCACAGTAAGAAGGTCCTGGGTTCGATTCCCGCCTGGGGCACTGTTGGCACCGTGCTCTGGTGGGTTATCTCCCGATAAGGGACCTTTTTGTGTGGAGTTTGCACGTTCTCCCCGTGTTCGCATTGGGTCTCCAACATAAGGACCCCGACTAAAAACGTGCAGAACACTTTCCTGTCCTGTCCCTGACCACGACAGGACAACCTGGAATTGGTCCCCGGGCGCCGAAAATGAGGGCTGCCCACTGCTCCTGGCTGCCCCTGGAGGAAGGATGGCCGGTGATGGGATAAAGGCAGAGGCACAATTTCATTATCACTCCTGCATGTGTGTGTGTTTGGGGTTGTCCCCACCCTCTGCATGTGTGTGTTGTGTACATTTGACAAAAATAAATGATTCTGATTCTGATTTAACTTCTTAACAGGTGCTCCATTCTCCGCATTTAACCATGTCCACTTTTCCATGCTCCTCAAGGGCTCCAACGACAGGAACCTCGACTTCCTTCCAAGCAATCTCCGCTCACCGCCATCCTCCTACTTGCCCTCTGTTTGGGCTAACTCTCACCCCACATAGACAAGACCTTGGAATCCATGTTCCGCTGGGCTTTCTTTGGTTTCCTCCGATGCTCTGAGGCACCTCATCCTCTTACAACCCTCGTCGTCACCCCAGCCTTTCCGACATCGACCCCCATAATCACGACTTCCTCGTTTTCACCCTTAAGCACTGCAAAACAGACCAGGCGGGTTACACCACTATATACCAAATTCTTGTTCCTTCTCAACTTCCATTCATTACAGACATTCCCTTAATTCTTCTCTCTCCGACCCTCTACCCATGCAAAACGGGAAGCATCGCCACTCATTTCCGATTCCACTGCCACCTCAGACGTTCTAATAAAGTCTGCCATCTCACCTGAACTGTATTCCAGGCACTCTCTTCACATCGGCTCCACTTCATCTGCTTCCCACCATGGTCTGTCAGACCACACCTTCCAGATCTTAGGTCACTGGTCCCCTCAAGCTTACCATAGATCCGACAAGCCCACTCAAGCCTCAGCTATTATTAGGAGTCTTTTGGGGATCAGCATGGCTGAGGCCTGACGTCCTGAAGACTCCTTCACCCATCCAGAGTCAAGACTCTTGGTGGTCCATCTTTCACCTGCTTGCCAGTCATGCATCATCCCTTCATCATCATCATTATCACCATCACCTTATCTTCGTTCCATCAATCCATTTTTTTTGCTTGTCATCTCCAATATACCTACAAACTCAATATTTTTGTTGTAGTCTCTAACTCGTGAAATGGGTATGGTCCCATTGATCTGCTAAAGTAGCGCATTGAACAAAACAATTATTGGATGTGTCAGAAATTTCCCCAACTAAATTATGACGGAGCAGATTATGCCAAAGCAGGAATGCTGGTAGTTACTTCTCAGCTTGAATCCTTATCTTTGCATAGTAGACATCAAGTTAGAAATCTGGCCTAAAAGTCAATAATGTAAAGTCGATAACAAAACCATCTAATTATAATTTACACACAGGCTGGACGACTGCAGTCTTTTATCAGGTATCTCCAAAACAGCACTTCAGACCATGCCGCTCATTCAGAACGCTGCTGCTTGAGGTCTAACAAAGATTAAGGAAGCTGCACACATCACACTAATTCTCAGGTCTCTGCACTGGCTTCCTGCGGGTCACAGAATTGATTTTAAGATACTTTTAAGATCATCGTCTCAATGGCTTAGGGCCAAAAGACATCTAATTTTCTTTTCCAATGTGAACCATTCTGATCATCTCTTAGATCATCTGCGACCATTCTCCTAACTACCTTGAGGAAAGATAAAGGGCCAATCCCAACTCCTTCTCTGTGAAGCCCTTTGAAGACTGTATTGAGATTAAGGGCTATATAAATAATTGACTTGACTTGACTTGACTTGACAACGCATTGTCACAACGCATTTTTTTTTATCCGTTGGAATATCTTAGTTTAATGTAGTTTTAACACGCATTCACATTCCAAATCCGACGTTCTATGGACATCGTGACTAGTGATTTTTCTAAAATGTGTATTATGACGATCCAATTACATATTCATTTGCATCTACATTAAACTAAGATAGTCCAACGGATTTAAAAAAAATTCATGATTATTTTCTTATGATGATGATTATATATTTACATTTATGGGCTTTCCCTGCACCTGTAGCCACGTTCCTCATTGTAGCGTTATGCTTTATTTACATATACACTTCTGAGGGCTATATGACCACTACCGCTCGATCCCCAAAAGAAACAGGACACACTACACATACGCGGAAGTGCGCAAGACGGAGGGGTAGGGCCAAGGGGGAGAATTGGGATTTGGCCCAAAGTATGGAGAAGCAGTGGTTAGTTAGCTTCTTAGATTATGCGTGTCCGTGTCCCAGCAAGATTCATCGGCATTCATCAGTGGTCATCATTGACCACTGGCTCTTCCCCATCATTAGCATCAGGAGGCTCGTGGCCAGATTTGCTTGCTCACTCCTCATTCAGCAGAGCTCTGGTGTCCTGTAAGGATGTTGTCTGAGATGCTGGAGATTTTTTTCTGAGGTTAGGGTGGTTACAAAATGTCATTTGGTTCGACCTAATCTGTTAATTTGACGGTGGCTCCATCATCATCAACTATAGCTATGATGTGCATACAGCATACAGCACATGTTCTTCGCCATATAAACAGACACAGTTTTGAACCTGTAATGATGGTAAAGTATCCAAATTAATAAAGTAAGTAAGTAAGTAAATTAATATAATATTGTATATAATTCGGAAAATCTGATTCCTTGAAAGGGGAGGAACCAAAGAGCCCTTTGACCCCCCTTTTCCAGCACCAGTGCGCGAACAGTGAATAAGCCAATCACAGTTGGGTTAGGGCAATATTCGGAATATTGCAACTGTCATGTAAAAACCTTACCCGGATTATTTTAATCAAGTTAAACTTGAAACAGGTGCAAGCACAACCCAAAATCATTTGATTTATTGTGGCATGTAAACACCTTAACCAGGATATGATTGGCGGATCCAAACTGTGCATGCGCCACAAAACCCCATTCCGCCGCATATATTTGAGGGAAAGAGCTGAGATATTTGGATGGGCACAAGAACCGGAATGGAGACATAGAATAGAACATGTCGGAGAGGATTGTAGACTGAGGTTTTTCCCAGAAGGTAGAGCAAGTACTTCCTGTCAATAAACCGACCATGCCACTCGCCATGTAAACTCGGATTTTTCACTAATCGCATTATTCCAAACGCATGTAAACACCTCAAACTCATTATTATCTAATTTTATATTGATCTTAATCTGGGTATTTACTGCATGTAAACGCACTGATTGTTGGAACAAACTTCCAGAAGATTTGACTTGCACCAATGCTTACTAGTGTTAAATCAGCCTGATTTAAGTATTTTGTCTTTTATCTGTTCTTTTTTTAGCCTTTTATTCCTGATTATATTCTTGTTGTTGATGTTTTTATGTCTTTTTACCCTTATTACCCTTTTTTAAATCATACTTAAGGAATTCATTTAATCAATTTAACTTTTTATTATTATACGTTAATTAATTATACGTAATTAATTAGTTCATTATGTTAATTATAATTATACGTTATTATTTACAATACTTTAGTACAAATTTTCATTTCAAAGCATTCAATCACAGCAGTGTGCTATGGGCAAATCCATGCTTCCCCTAATTTGAGGCTTGCTAAGGGCTGAGGGAACAAAGGACCTAAATGTGTGTTAAGGGAATATAGGGATGAGGGAACAAACTTTGCTGAATGCAGCTTTAAGTGTAAAAACAGACTGGTCTCCAGCATCGTGCACACTTGCAGTCAAGATCGACACGATGCATCCACCTTAACAAGCACGGTGGATAAGTGGATAAGCCCTATTACCTCACAGCAAGAAGTTCCTGGGTTCGACATGTGGCCAGGGCCTTTGGAGGTGGAGTTCGTCTGCGGCTCCTAATAGTTACCATGGTGTTAAATGGGAGGACATGTTCCAGGTATATGCAAAAAAATGGTACTTGGATGTGAGTGAGTGACTGTATCGGCACGTTTTGACGAAACAGATTACCAAATGTATTTGGTCGAGCCCCCTTTTTTTAAACCCCCGAAACACTACAATATGTCGACTGTTCCTTCTCTGGGCTGAACACGGGCCTTTTAGCTGTCCATTTAGCTGCATGTCCTTTTGGACAATGATTCGCACAGACAGATCACACACAACCGTTATCCGCCCATGTGTTACCCAAGGCAACGTGCGCCCTTTTCATCTCAGCGACATGTTTCCCTTCAAAGGGATGTTTGTGTAGTTATGGGGGCTTATGTCCGCCGTGGTAAAACCTTCCGCCGTGTAACTAGCAAACGCACAGAGAAAACCCTTTGTGTAATGCAAAGACAAGTGAGAAAGAAAATAATAATGTTGGTAAACAACCTCATAAGTTATTGAGTGCGGCTGGCAAATGGATCAGTGCTTTTTTATAAGATAAGATAAGCTTGCACTTTATTAATCCCTGGAGGGAAATGCAGAATTTAGGAGGTTTGAGAGCACATTTATAGTAGAAGAGAACATCTAGAACAAGCAATCAAATCTTTATCTTTAAATAAATCTTTATCCAAGAGATAAAGAAAACAACGTTCACAATTATCCTTGGCTTTAATAAGCGCTTTTTTAAGCTAAAGGAAGCAGGACCTTCTGGCCCTCCCATACCGTTAGGCCAATGGTTCTCAACGTGGGATCCGGGAACCCCCAGAGGCCCTTCAAGATCATTATTGAGCAGGATTTCAGAAAATGTGTATGTCTTCAACTATCTTACTTTAAAATAAAATCGCTACTTCTAGGGAAATCTTGAAGTGAAACTATTTTCAAGGCATCTTTACTTTACTTAACATTCTGTGGACCATTTTTTAGACCATAAGATCATTTGTACCACAACTTTCTTTTCTTGAATTTGTCTCGCCACTCGAAAATATACTGTTGATCGATCCAATTTTTTTTTCTAACAATAATTATATTTTTATTTATTTTTTACTTCTTTTACTGCTTCCCAGTTTCAACTTGAACAAAGAACAAAGGTGCCTTTAGCATTGAGAAACACACTGCACAGAGGAGCCATTGGTCATTTAAAGGGGACATATCATGAAAAACTCACTTTTTCAGTGCTTGTGCACATTCATGTGAACTGTAAAAAAAAAGACAACCCAGTGAGGTTCTTTTGAATTGCTCTGCCTTGGTCATTGGTCAGGTGTGATACATTAGAGTAAGAACCTAATGTATCACTGAGTAACTCCACCCACGGCTGGAGCACCAGCGAATGGAGTCACTGGAGCCGCAGTGTGTGGCAAATTAACTTTTAAATTAGGCATTGTAGAGAGTGTATGAGTGAAGATTCAGCAACTGCATTGCCTATTTCTCACATCAGATTTGTTCAGAAACCGAAACCGGGCACATGCACATGTCTGGGCACCACCTGAAGCTCAGTCTCGACATGAGGGAGCTCCTCTTTCTCCCTGGGAAAGAATGCCCTCACTCAGACCTCTACAGCACCATCGAGACCACCAACGTATTTCGCTCCCAGACTGCAAAACACCTTGTGGTAATTCTGGACAACCAGCTCTCCTGCTCTGCCCCATCGCTGCGACAACCCGCTGTTGCAGGTTTTCCCTCTAGAAATCTGTAGAATACGCCTGTTCCTCATGAGGGAAGCTACGCAAGTCCTAGTTCAGGCGCTCGTCATGTCCGTCCAGACTACTGCAGCACTCTTCTAGCTGGACTACTGGCCTGTGCCATCAGACCTTTACAGCGCATCCAGAATGCAGCAGCCTGACTAGTCAACCAAAGTTCTCTCCCACCTCGCTCCTCCATCGCTACGAGGACTCGGAAGTCTCTCATCCCAGTCGCAACTCTTCTCATCCCTGGCACCACAACGATGGAACAATCTCCCCATAGTGTCAGAACGGCTGAATCGCTTCCCATCTTTCGTCACTGACTGAAGAGCCATCTCTTCAGACTACACCTGGATGATACTTGCACTGACTGTCACTGAGGATTTGTTTCCCCTTTAAATTCTCTATCTCTACTAATACTGCTTATTTCTATAGAAGGTTTAGCTTTACATTAGTGATATACAGTGGTTTGATACTATGACAAAATGTACTTATTAAAAATTAATTATTAATACTTATTATGAGTCACTTTGGACAAAAGCGTCCGCTTAATGACATAATGTAATGTAATCATACAAGTTTCATAAATATTAAATTGATTGTTTCTGATAAAAAATGCATGTGTTACAAATAGGTGCACTGGGTTACAAAAAGGTCTTAGAGCATATGTCTTCAATTTGTTGATACCTACACATTTACAGTACCTGGCACACGCTCTCACACACACGTAGTACCTATATCAACAAAATATCTATATGCTGATATAGATGACTCATAGATACACACAGATAGACATACAGGTGTATGCTGGTATATATGAGGTACAGCTCTCATATTTGATACATTATACTATATTTTGTATTACTAGTTTAGTGGTCCACATGGGTTTTGCGTGTATTTCATATGAAAATCATATACTATGAGTATGTAAATATAGTGTTTAAAGCAAAGCACATAGTTATCTTAAGTATGACGTATGAAATCTATATGACAAGGCCCATGTATTGTTTGACCAGCCGAACCGTCACGGTTGGAACCAATCCGGAGATTTCGCCTCGTCCATCACCACCTTATCGCACGTTCTGTGGCACATCTTTGGAATGGAATAGATATCTCTCACATTCCTGTGACCTTGTGAGCCCGCAGACCTGACGTCTTGTGGGGTTGTTTTTTCTCAATGACTTAATAATTGATTATCCTTGGCTCACTTCCTCTATCTGTAATTTCTTTAATATCCTCAATCGGTTTGCCTGCCACCGGTGGCTTGTATTGCTGTCTGTAACCTTCATTGACAGCGAGTTGAGTGCATTTCTGAAACCAAAATTCTGACACTCACATCAGTGTATAATAGCCTTTGCTTGTTTGGAATTTGATGCATGAAATGTAGACGGTAATATGCATTTAGGGCATGTGCCCATGCTCAAATCCCCCCCTCCCCCTTCTCTCAGCTCTGTTAAAACTGAGGATTTAAATTCTGTTTATAGATCTAATATTTTAATATGCATTTCAGGACACTTAAATTTAGCTACAGTTCTTTAGCTCCCTTTTTTGGAACAGACCGATTCTATTCTGCAATACGCTGCTATGGGTACCAGGATAAATGATTGCATGGGAATAACCTCTGCTCATCTTTAATATCTCCTTCTATCTGTGCTGCTAACCGTTATTGTCCACTAGATGGCGCTCAGGGATCTTTCCTCTCTGTTCTGTCATGAGGAGGTTGCTTGTGTGTGTTTTTCGCTTGCTGTTTGTTTTCTCTCTCTCAGTGGAGTTGTTGTTTACCTCCGCTGATGCACTCTTTATTTTTTCCGGTACAGTGCCGTGGTAAAGGTTGCTGGATATATGCCGTGTGATCGGATGTGTAGCAATTCATAGAGCATTCTATAGCATTTCACCAATCTGCAAAAAAAACTTCTTACTGATTAAATAATGTTAATATTCATAAGATATATATTTAAATTGTTCCCTCATGTATTATTATTATTATTATTATTATTATTATTATTATTATTATTATTATTCTTTATTTTTATTTTATTT
>OMKR01039772.1:1409-14808 GCA_900302355.1 Cyttopsis rosea | reverse complement strand
CACCTTTCCCCCCCCCCCCCCCCTTAAAGGCTTGGGCCGGCCCTGGATGATTCCCTTTGCATTTGCACTTATATTTTTACCAGAGTTGTAGAACAACAAGTCTAAGTTTGAAAGGGCTCCATCTGGTGTATTGACTTGGAGTTTAATTGGTCTCAAAGAATGCAGACTATTTCAAATATTATTTAATTCTTTTAAATGCCGATCCACATACATTACTTCTTTTTTTTTTTTACAGTCAAGCAGAGAAACAAATTCAACCTCCTTAGGAAAGACATCAAATACAAGCCTAAATAAGCCGCCCGAAGTCCCGTTTTGACTGTAACTGATCCATCCCATGGATTCAGTTTGGCCTTCTCTCTTTACTCAACTTTCAGCCTTGTTTCTCCTGAAGACTGGAACTTGAGAAGACCGGTCTGAGCTCAGTCTCGGCTTTTCAATTCAATTTTTTCTGCAACGTGTGCAGTGATCTCTGTTGACGTCCAAACTGGATTGTGTTGACTCTTGGTGGGGACTCGCTTGTGTCGACTGAACGATCGCAGCAGTGACATTAATGTGAGTTGTGCACATTTCAATGCACTGGGACCAAAGGCTTAATCTTGCAGCCCCAAACGTCCCATGCAGGTATATACAGTATAGTATGTACAAGTATATAGAACACTGAAAACATTGATCAACTTAGAAAAATGCTTAAATGTAATACTTTACATTTGAAATGCATGTTTTAAGTTCCAGAAAATACAGATTCAACAAATTAAAGTCTAGGATAGAGTGATGGAGAGAAAAGACAAATAGATGAAAAGTAGATGAGAAAATGGAAGGCTAGACTGGGCAAGTACTCAGTACACTGACCTTCTACTTCAATAGAAGTACAAAGTGACTTGCAAAAGTGAAAGTACCACATTGACATTTCTACTTAAGTAAAAGTACACATGTACTTGTTCTTAAGTGTACTCAAATTATTAAAAGTAAAAGTACTTGATGATGAATGGTGATGGTGTAGAAATGTAGTAAAGTAAAAATTATAGATATTTGCTTTGAATTGTAGGGGAGTGAAAGTCTTAGAAATTGAATATAGTTGAGTAAGTACAGATACTTAAAAAAGTATTTAAATAAAGTAGCAAAGTACTTGTACTTTTGCTACTTTCCACCGCTGGGACTGGGAGCTGAAGTAGGAAGTGGGACAGAGCGACACTCAGCTGATAGAGGAACGAACCACCTGTTTCAACTCCACCCCTTTAGCCCGAGGCCTCTCTCTCTCTCTCTCTCTCTCTCTCTCTCTCTCTCTCTCTCTCTCTCTCTCTCTCTCTCTCTCTCTCTCTCTCTCCCCGTCAGTGGAGCCTGACGGTGCTTCAGGAAGTGTTTTGTGCCACAGGTGGGTGGAGCACTGTGGGGACAAAAAAGAAAGAACTAGAGTAGAGGAAGAGAGAGACTGAGGAGCGAGGAGAGAATGAAGGGAGGGAAGGGGGGTTTCCTGGGAGGTACAGTACGGACGTGTGTCAGTGTGGGAAATAGATCTTAGGTCACTAAGATCACTGATCGTAGATTACTGGGTCAACGTAGCTTACAACACACCTGGCCTGGTGTGTGTCCCGTGTGTTTGTCTGTGTGTGTGTGTGTGTGTGTGTGCCTTGGTTGTCCCAGGGCCCAGCGGAGCCTCAGCTGGCGGGCTCAGGGTCTGTCCAGGAGCTCCATGAGTTCCTGCAGAGGGCCACTAAGCTGGAGGTTTGGCTACAGGGAGCCCAGAGCAGCCTGGCTTCCAAGACCAGGTCCAGCGCCACGGGCACCATGTCCAATGCCACAGGGACCAGATCCAGGTCCACAAGGACCCGGTCCAGCAGCATGCAGGACGACATGGAGCAGCAACTCCTCACATGCCAGGTAGGGAACACACACATGGAGGAAGGCCCTTCTCCTACAGTAACTGTTGGAACTCATGAATAGCATTCCAGATAGTATTATTTTATAGCACTAGTCCGGTAATGTAGGTATGGTTCCGGTTCCGGGTGGCATAAAAGCTTTTGTGGATTTAATGGTCGCACATATCACTTCTGTTGTGAATGAGGTGTCACGGAATTATTGCTGCCGCCGAAAAAATGCAAAACCTTCCCCAAGGGCTTCCACATTCTCCAGATGGTCCATAATCATCAAACATCTGGTGCGTAATTATCTAAAACACCACTGGTGTGGTTCCAGATTGCATTTAAATGGCCAGAGGACCTCTCTGCAGCTTTTTGGAGCTGGAATAATCGCTTTGGTAGTCGGGGAACATCACCGACATGGCCGTTCTGGGCAGGATCCGAATAGCGGACTTGGAAAAAGTCACAATGACAGGACGCGTGGTACTGCTGACGTCCAAAAGGACTTTGAACAGGGTTGGACTCGGATGATTTGAGCCTGATTGGCATTGTTTGATAAAGGTGATTGTAAAGATATCGTCAGAGGTTTTTAGCAGGTTTCTCCAGATTTTCAGGGTTGAGGGGTAAAATAAATCTCTTACAAATGTCCAACAAAACGGCCGGGATCAGCCATGTGGCAAACTGATGGCACTGTTTTGGATGTGCGCGGGTCTGACCTGACCAGTCCCAAACCAGCAGATTTCTCAGAGCACTTTTACTTTAACAAGCACAGGCGCACCAACGGGTACGGACAGCGGTGACGGGCAAATCCTGTATCACAACTGAACAGTATTTTAACTTGACGATACCAAGCAGGTTGTATAAAACGGTCGTATGAAATTATTTCTGAGTCATCCGATGCAACCGCTCTAGTGTCAGTAACCAGGAAGACTTTCTTTGTTAGATGGAGTCTCGGTAAACACAGAAGTTGGAACAGATTTGAGTGGGCGGGGCTAAGCAAACAGCAGCTTCAGCAGCTTTCCTTTGGCGTTTACACTGAGGGCGCAGTGCGCCGCACAAAAAGATGAATTAGATCTTTAAGAATCATGAGCAGTGTATTTATGTGCTGACGTGTCAGAGAGGTGTCCATGTAGATTCAGACCGGGTCTCAGGAGACGCATCCATGGACATGCACACCACGCTCTGTGTAACCTGATCCCGGCATTAAAGATTCAGAGGTCAAACGATGAATGATGGCTTTGTGGGTAAACAAATTAACAAATGAAACTACATCGGATTAGATCTCAAACCCGCGTTCGAATCCGCCCTGCCAACACCTCTCCGAACAGCCTCCGTCTAGAAAACACCTCCGTGACCTCGATCTGATGGAGCTTGGAGTGACCGCGCACACACCCTCACTGATGGTTGCACCATGACGGGGCGGCACGGAGGCTCAGTGGTCAGCACTGTTGCCTCGCAGCAAGAAGGCCCTGGGTTCCCACCATCAAATACATGTATGTTAGAGTTAATACTCCTGTCGGTGCCCCTGAGCAAGGCACCGGCAGAAAGAACTGGAGTTGGTCCCTGGGGGCTGCGCTGTGGCTGCCCGCTGCGTAGGGCGGGTCAAATGCAGAGGAAAACTTTATTGTAGTTAGTTTCTCTTTGGATCATCATGGAATGCCTCTCCTCCACTCTGAAGCCACAGTGTGCACTTCACAGAGCTGTTTGATCCGTGACTCAGGACGTCATCACCGTACTTCCCGCTGTGAATTATATAAAGGATTACACGCTCATCATGGAATCTATATCCCTCTGTTTTCATATACGAGGCCTTGCTGTGAAACTGCCTCAATAGCAACATCTTTAGTTGAGGTGAAAAGGAGGGGTTGGATGTAAAGGTTCTGGAAAGAAGGTTTTAATGACATTTGTTGCTGTTTTTCTGTGTTACATGGAGAACAGACTCTAATCTGAGAAACCAAACCAGTTAAATTGAGTTGGTTTACAATCTGGTTTGTACCTGAAACGTGAAGCCTCTGTCTCTGTTTTCAGGAGATGCTGCTGGAGATGGAGCAGAAGGTCGCCGCCCTCTCGGCCCCCGGCCGCCTCCAACAGGAGGTCCTGAAGGTGCCCGAGCACGAGGTCCAGAGGGGTTGTGAGCAGGAGACCATGGAGCTCCTCTCCTCCAAGCTGGAGCTCCTGAAGAGCAGCCTGGTCTCCTTCCAGCGCCTCCTGCAGGAAAGGCAGGGGGAGGAGCAGACGACCCCCCCGCACCAGACACACCACCAGGTGACCACCTGGAGCACCAGCACCGCTGGCGCACTGAGGGCTCAGAGTCGATAGGAAATGATAGCTTTTTCTATCTTTTTGACATGATCTTTTTGCCGAATAACGTCTTAATTTCATGAACTGGCACTAACACAAAGAATGATCATGTTATAACATCTTATTTTTACGCCACCATGCACATCCACAGCACAGAGAGCATTGAAATGTTCAACACCAGGACCGTCAAACCGTCATTTGGATGTTTGCCTGTTAATCCTTTACTCTGCCCTGTCTGCCGCAAAGCCCCCTCCCCAGAGAGAGCGCCCCCTGTTAGCCGGGCTGCAGCGCAGCACCAGCGTCCAGGAGATGTTCTCCTCACCGAAGAACAAACTGCTGAGGCAGAGCAGCCTGCAGCAGCAGAAGGTATAATGCGAATTATTATTATAGTAATTATAATAATTAGTTTGAATGAGATCAAATATTTTTTCAAGAGAGATCTGAGAACAAATGATATCTATCTCACTCCTGTGTTACATAATCACTTAATTTTGTCGCACAACACGGTGTCATTAAAGTTATCCAGTGTGAGGAACAGGGTTTCCCTCTTCCAGGAGCTGGAGCAGGGGCTGAGTGAGCAGCGGGGCCTGACCCAGGCCCTCGCCCGGCAGGGCAGCAGACTGAGGCTCCATAGCCTGGACGCAGAGGAGACAAATACACAGTATTTATATTTATTTGGTTTTTATTCGGTTGTATATAATAAGGGAAGGGAAGATTATTATGTTTTATTGTTTAAGGTGTCAATTAGGTTGTGTTTAAATTCACTTAAATTGTCAGGAAACACGATTCACACAAGCAACATCTTGACTGCATGATAATGCATTATATGCAAAATAATCCACTATCACCAAACTCCACTATCAGAGACTTTATTATAAACATTATTAGAAAATAACAAAATCCTAAAAGAGAGTACGCCGTTTGCCATCCTTGTAGAATAACGCAACTGGAAGTTACATTTTAAAATTCCCTTTACAGTGGGGTTGAGAAACACTGATTGGTTTAGAACCCCTGGAGGTTCCAGGGGTCGATCCCCAGCAAAATGATTAGTAGTTAAACTTCACCGTTATTCCATTTACAAGATGTCCGGAACTACAGTAGACACGCTAAATCGGATATAACAATGAAAATCTGCTCAGATTGGATCCCAGAGACTAAATCTGTATCAAGTGGGGTCCTAATGCATATCAAATGTTATTCCTAATATTCCTTGATGTGAAAAAGGTTGAGAACCACTGCCCCAAATGATGCGTTCTTTCTGCATGGCTCTGCAGGTCGCCTCCTGCCCAGGTCGGGGTCCCTGCCCAGACCGGCGTCTCTGGGGAGGATTCAGTTCGTCGGAAGTGGGAACACCTCCAGAGCCGCCTGCTGTGCCTGGAGGAGAGCTGCCTCCGCGCCGAGGTACCACTTCATTATCCCTCATCTCTGTCACATTATCACATTATCACCTCCTGGAGGCCCAACGGCCTTTTTGTCTCTGCAGGCTTCCTCCCTCAAGGACTTAACAAGATCCACATCTGTCTCTCTCTCCCCATTAGCTGCTGTCTCACTCCGTCTGTTTGTCTGTCTGTCTCTCCCTCTCTCTCCCCCTCTCTCTCTCTCACTGACTCCCTCGTTTTGCTGTTCATCTCAAGGTGTCAGATTCTTCCGTCAGTTTATCTGATGGAGCATCGAGCTGCATGATTGACACTCAGATCCTGGAGGAGCTTCATGCGCACGTCAGCCGTCTTGGGGAGCTGAGCGAGACCCAGGTTGGTGGATGAAAAGCACACTCCAGGCCCCCTGTTTATTAAGCTTTTCGGAATAGGGAATCTGTCCTGTAACTGCCCGAAAACTATCAGTGATACAAATTTGGTCCTACTTTTAGGTGTAGGAGGGAAATAATTTGGTCAACTTTCTTAACCAGAAAATTAGGATTTAGGAGTGGACAAGAGCTGTCCTACCGGGTTAGGAGTTCCCAGTAGATGGAGATCAGGACATTTTAAACCGGTGTTGGAAATTAACCAAACCAAACCAAAATTAAGTCAAATTAACATGTTCCAATGTCAGTAAGTGATTCACAAACTATAAAGATAAGATAGTACTTTATTAACCCCTCTCAGGGGAGATTTGGGCGTTACAGCAGGAACATGAAGTAAGTACAGAAGTAAGATTATATTCACTAAGTTAACAAAGTAACATACAGTACTGTATATAAATACAAAATAAAAATAAGTAATAGACAGCGCAAAAGATATACTGGGTAGATGGAGAGACTGGTCCCGGTTCAGAGTCGTGTCATTTTCAAGGTCTTCCAGGCCGGTCCCGGGGCCGGCTGCCACCAGAGCCTGGACGAGGGTTTGTTCGATGCGCTGTGCGGAGCGTCCCTGTCTCTGTCCTCCCTCAATAACCTGCTGAGATCTGCACCAGGAGCAGCACGTGAAGAGGAGGCGCGGCCTGCGGTGCTGCAGCTGCAGGTGGAGCTCACCCCCAAACACCTTCCATCACCCGCAGTCAATTCCATAATAACTACAATGACTGTGCTTTTCGTAGGAATATACTGTAGAATGTCTTTGTGAGCTGTATGTAACGATTGTATCCTACAATTGAAAACCTAGTTTTTTTGTCCTTCTCCATTAAATCAAGATTTGAACATTTGATTTTGTGCTATGAGATCATGAGAGCCGCACACCTCAGTTAGAAACGGTGTTTCAGCATCGGACATTCGGTGCACGTGTACATGCACGCGCACCCCCCGGTCTGCTCGAATTGGACCTGGTGTCTGCATCGCTCGTCTGGATGTGAATGAATCCTCTGCCTCCCTCCTCAGACGCTGTCAGAGGAACTCGCCACTCTGGGCGCTGAGCTGCTCGCCCGAGGGTCAAAGGTCAGCGGCGTCCTGGGATCGGAGCCGGCTCGGCGCAGTCTGGACCTGCTGTCCAGAGTTCTGTCCGTGGTCCGGGCCGGACTGACCGACAGACGCAAACACCTGGAAGCTCTTCTGGAAGAGTCCAGCAGCAAACAGGTTAATTTACTATTAAGTCTTAATTATCACACCTCTAAGACTGTAGAATAACGTCTGTTTGTAGAACCGAACAAGTTCTTTCACTATAGCTATAGTTATTTATTTATTTATTTTAAACCTTAACATACTGTAATTGAGTTGTAGATTCACCGAAGGATAATCAAACTGTTATATTGGAGCTGTGGTGATTTAAGCTTTAGTCAGTCAATTCACCTCGTCTGTGTATGTATTAAAATAATAAAATAAAATAATTACTCTCATCTTAAAGTCTTATTCTCATGTAGCTTCTTATCATCAGTTCAGATATTAAAGAATAGTGGATTTTCTACTGTATGCTGATCGCTATGTTCTAATGACCCCAAACCTCAAGTCAGACATCAGCCATCGATAATACTCAGCTCGTGGATTGATGTGGTGTGTTCTGTGTCCAAACCACAGAGGAGACTGACGGAGCTGCACGCCGTCCTCCGTTCCGACCGGTCCACTGTGCTCCGATTAACTAACCATCTTAACCAGACCCGGGACATTAACCAGCAACTGCAGGTGCTGAAGTACCGCACGCCGGCCAAACTGATCTTCGATTTTCACATCAACAAAATGCAGTTTTTCTTAAAAAAGTGTAAATCATTGGAATTTATTGACCGATGCAGCAGAAGTTGCTCCAGCGTTCAGCCAACAATAAACATCTTGATGTACGACTTTGTAATAGATGGATATTATTGATGTACTCTATTTACAATGTATTGATTCTGACTTTGGTGATTGTCACACTCAATACTGATCGTTGGTCAGCCGTAGATTTACACTTGGCAATTTAGCAAAATTGTCATGACTTTTCCGCATTGAATATCTAAATCAACAGACCTTATACTTGTCAGGCATTTAATTTGGTGCGTACTGTGCGGCGAATTGAGCGTTTATTTTATAGGCTTATTAACGGAACCCAAACAAAAGCACCCAAAATGAAGAGAAAATGTCTAATTAAATCAAATTAAATGAAAAAAATTAATACTTACCTTACTTCCTTCCTAACTGGAACACATGACCCTCTTACCAACCCTAACCCCCGACCCCGCCCGTGACCCCTACCTGGGTCTGTTGTCATCTGAAGCTGACCCCTGGCCACTCTGTTGTGTTCAGGGTACGTTGGACAGTGCACCGGGTAGCATGCGCTCCAGATGGGAGGAGCTTAGGAGCGGGGCGGAGCTCCAGAAGCAGTTCGAGAGGCTGCTCGGCGGCCTGGAGGATCTGGCGTCCCTGGGGGGGGAGAGGCTCTCGGGGTGGCCCGGCTCGGAGCTCCGTAGCCGGACCGGGCTGGAGCAGCGGCTCACTGCTGATACGGTCAGTGCTTCCTGGATACCGACCGCTAGTGTAAAGAAATGTGGGGGTTAAGCCGGGGGGGGTCCGTTTTTTAACTCGATACACGACGAGCCTTTTTTGGAATGAATTACTGTTGATGATGTTTCCACTTTGTGGTCTCCAGAAGATCTTCCGGTTGCTAGGCAGCCGTCTGGGGACCGTGCAGTACCTGGCCGAGAAGGTCGCCGGCGGCGCCCCCCACAGGCGGGAGGAGGCCGTGGCGGGGCTGCGGGGTGAGGTCGCTCGGCTGCAAAAAGAAGCCGCGGAGAAAGGAGCGGAGATGCAGGAAACCTTCCAGGTGAGGAGCAGAAGGTTCCTGCGGCAGCAGCTTGACGACGCTCCAGGCAGCGCTTAGAAGCAGCATTTTGGGTTGTTGTGTATGTTTTTGGATTTAAATATCACTGTGCAGTTAAATAATAACAGTTTCTGTTTCCGTCTCTTTGCTCAGGTGTGGTCTGCGTGGGAGGAGGACAGCGCCTGGTTGGACGGCATGTTGGGAGACATGGAGACTTCGTTTCCCAAGATGCACCTGGAAGACGATTCAGAGAAGACATCGCAGAGACTTTCGGCTTACCAGGTGATTTACATGACGGGACATGCGGCCGACAACACCAGAGTCCCACAGTGATGGCGCTGATACCAGTGGTTACTTAGCAACCAGTAGTAACATGGAGCTGACGGGCTCTGAGGGTTTCTGGGTGTCAAAAGGTTCCGAATTCAAAGGGCCCATGTCGCATCATAATAGGGACCTTTTCCTTATTTTGGACCATGACCCCATTTCTAACAGCAATTAGAGAGTGAGACAAATTTTCTTTCTTTTCTGTGTTACAATTCACATTTCGGGCTCTAAGCAACTAAATAAAAATCTTTCTTACGGTACTTTCAAAACGGACTCCACATTGCATATTAGGAAACTGTTTCATGTGTGAATTTGAGCATCGCATCGGCTGCTTTTATTGTATCCGAGCACGGAGGAAGCTCTAAATAGATTACATAGAAATGATTCAATATTATAAACCTATTGAACTGAA
Organism: Cyttopsis rosea; assembly: GCA_900302355.1. Lineage (NCBI taxonomy): Eukaryota > Metazoa > Chordata > Actinopteri > Zeiformes > Parazenidae > Cyttopsis > Cyttopsis rosea. Next base: position 5,257 of record OMKR01039772.1, on the reverse strand, counting down.
TTAATACATATATATCAATATATCAAAAAACACAACATATATAAACATACCTCTGTTCGTTTATAAACTTCCACCAAGGAAAATGAGTCACCATGACGCACTGATCCACGAAACAAGTGAGAGTATCGAAATATGTATTATAATTATATAGGATCATAATCACACAATTTTAAAATTATTAAAATGCAGGATCCATTTTGTCATGACAACCAAATGCTGATGCATGGTTGGCAATCACTTCTTAATTTTTTATTTTATTACATTTTTTTATGTAATGCAACGCAGGGTATTTTGTATTTAATCTGCAAGTGGAGTTCAAACTCTCAACCTGCAAAGCCTCTTTCTGAATCATCGAGAAGCGCCTGCAATACCCGTGTCCTCTGGACCACCCGCGGGATGACCAGAGTATCTGTGTTCTGCGTGACCGCCGCGACCTGCCCCTCGTTGGAGCACGATCTGACCACATTTTGATCTATAAACAACTAATCGTCATTACTTCTCCAAGAGCGGGTGAGACAAATAAACAACATGTACACGGACAAACACAGAAACATCAGGCGACAACATGTATCGACAAAACATAACAAATTAATTAGGTTGACCACTTCCAACCACTTCACCACAACAACCACAACACTTGGTTTCCTGGAACGCAGCATTTGAAAATGGCTTGGCTGTTGATAACTCCACGTGTTCCTGCAACTCGACAGAAAATAACTCTTATTTATTTACCGATGGATGGAAGGCGCGGGCGGGGAGTGATTGTGTCGTGTTCCCTTTGGAGCCGGGTCGCGGCCGCTGAACGCACCTGGTGCGGCTCACTCCGCTGCTGATTGGCTCCATTAAGCACGAGCTGATGCTTGTTTTCATTGGAGGAACGCGGTGTTCTGAGACTCTAATACGAGTCTCAGCCCAGACGAGACCTGAGGCCGCCACTCATCTCTCTCTCTCTCGTGTTCTCTCTGTCACTCAAAACAATTTCAAAGAATGTAGACATGGCAATTCAAATATATATAGATATATAAATACAAATAAGGATGAAGATGAAAATACGGACTCTCTCACTCCGTCTCTCTCTCTATCTCTCAGTGTCTCTCCTGAGGTGACGAGTGATAATAATCAAAAATCCAAAGAAGTTGGCGTGTGTGTGTCTTTTCACCGTAGATTTTTTGGTTTCTGTGCAAATTTTCCGGCGGCACGGTGGCTCAGTGGTTAACACTGTTGCCTCACAGCAAGAAGGTCCTGGGTTCGATTCCCACCTGGGGCACTGTTGGCACCGTGCTCCGGTGGGTTATTGCCCGATCAGGGGCCTTTCTGTGTGGAGTTTGCACGTTCTCCCCGTGTTCGCATGGGTCTCCTCCAGCATAAGGACCCCGACTAAAAACGTGCAGAACACTTCCTTCCTGTGTGTGTGTGTCACCCTCTGCATGTGTGTGGTCAATTGTGTGATCAATAAAGCATTCTTCTTCATTCTTCTTCAAATGTTGCGGCACGGTGGCTCAGTTAACACTGTTGCCTCACAGCAAGAAGGTCCTGGGTTCGATTCCCGCCTGGGGCACTGTTGGCACCGTGCTCCCGATCAGGGGTCTTTCTGTGTGGAGTTTGCACGTTCTCCCCGTGTTCGCATGGGTCTCCTCCAACATAAGGACCCCGACTAAAAACGTGCAGAACACTTCCTGTCCTGTCCCTGACCACGGCACGGAGAGACTGTATCTCATCGTTCGCCACTCCTGCATGTGTGTGTGTGCGTGTGTCACCCTCCGCATGTGTGTGGTAAATGTGTGATTAATAAATCATTCTTCTTCTTCTTCTTCTAAATGTGTTTGTTTAACTTTTCACTTGGACCCCGCTTCCCTCTTTCTCTCTTTCTCTTCTTCTCTCTCTTTCTGTGTCTCTCCGTCAGGGTCTGAGTAGAGCGCTGGAGGGCAGCGGTGCCCGGTGCAGGCGGACGCTGGAGGAAGGAACGTGGCTGCAGGGGGCAGGCTGCGCCGCGCAGGCCCTGGAGGCGCGCTGGAACGCCGTGCACAGGAGGCTGGAGCACGACCTGGACGTGACCCACAGGGGCAGCGAGCTCAGCAGCCGGTGAGTCTGCCTCTCGCTGCGCTCTGAAATAAGATTTAAGATGCTATTAACTCATCTTAAATTGAACCAAATCCTACTGAAGCATCATATGTAAGCTACATGCCTTTCGCATATAATTTGTTTTTGTTCAACTAAAATACCTTTTTATTGAAGGCAAATTGTTAGATTTGAGAATCAAATTTTACTTACTTTCCTTTTGCACACAAAAAAATGTTAAATTAAAGGGTGATGATGACTAATTATAGTAATAATAATATCACTAACTACTAAAATTCATATTAAATACTAAAATAAATACTACTATAACAGTAATAATTATGATTATAATAATAACCTTTATTTGCATATCACCTTTCATACACAACATGCAACTCAAAGCCTTTTCATTAATAGAAGGCCATCAAATTGTAATAGAAATACTACAAATAAAACAACAACAATAATAATCATAATCATAATAATAATAATAATAATAATAATAATAAAGAAAAAAACCAACTCGCAAAGTGCATTTATTAAAAATAATAAATGTCATAAATTTGCATCCCTATGTGTTTCTAACACTTTAATCCTGACTCTCTTTAAATCTCACCAGATTTGCCCTCGAATCTACGTCACTGAGCAATTGGATGGGCGGGGCCAGAGAGATGATTGAGAAGTGGAGACAGACTGCACCAGCCAATCAGGAGCCGTGTCTTAAGCAGAGTGCTGACGAATATAAACAGTTCATGGTGAGTATGAAACAGCAGCTTACTTTACAGTGGAATGGAAATCTCTCACACAAATACCACGGTAGTGGCAGTTGTAGCCGTCCATGTGTATGAGAGGGGGAGTAGTTTTATGTGTCATCCCAGTCTGATTCATGTCCAAACACCCATAGCATTCTCTCATCAATTCCCTCCGTAATCGTCATAAAATATCAACGTAAAAATAATCAATTTGCCAAAATGTTGACGTATAACATTCTCCTGACGACCTTGCGAGACTGGGTTTAACATGGTATAGTGCCAATCTCGAAGATTTCTGTTTCGTTGTTTTTGGCGGCGCCTATGGTGAAAAGCGGTAATTGCAGGTGTGTTTTTGGACTTCACTTCCCAGAGTTCCAAGCAGTGTCGCCCGGGTGACGTCGGTCAGTTCCTTCATCTGAATGTCAAGTTTGTTTCTTTTTCTTTGGATTTGCACTTGTTTTTGAAGTTTCATCATCATTAGTCATCGAGCTTTTCTGTGTTTGTTCGGCCGTAGTAAACATTTAGCGAGTCTGTTGCGTTGGCTCCGCTTTCCTCTCTGGTGGACCAACCACTGCTGTGTTAGCTCCGCCTCCCCTCTCTGGTGGACCAACCACTGCTGTGTTAGCTCCGCCTCCCCTCTCTGGTGGACCAACCACTGCTGTGTTAGCTCCGCCTCCCCTCTCTGGTGGACCAACCACTGATTGTGTTAGCTCCGCCTCCCCTCTCTGGTGGACCAACCACTGCTGTGTTAGCTCCGCCTCCCCTCTCTGGTGGACCAACCACTGCTGCGTTAGCTCCGCCTCCCCTCTCTGGTGGACCAACCACTGCTGGCTGATGGAAAACGAGTCACTAACTGCACCTGTGGTTTTTCCCTGGAAAGTCGCCACAGACACACGGTTCTTAATACTCAGAATACTGCAAATGCAAGAGCTTCCACCAGTGGAACAGAGGCTCCGTCACCTTGTGTTTCCTCATTCGGGGATGGATTGTGACTTAACAGACATTTATTTAAATGAAACTCTTGGAGATTGGAGCTTT
>OMKR01039756.1:6875-17350 GCA_900302355.1 Cyttopsis rosea | reverse complement strand
TCTACGGACTTCTGTATAATAATAATAATAATAATAAAAGGCATTTATTATACTCAATTTCTATGGAAGTCCGTAGAGGTAGAGGCTAATCATGGGTAGTTTATATAATATATTATGATTCTACGACTGTGTCCCTAGGTGAGCCGCGGTTGCCATAGGCAGTTTTACCATAATCATGTGTGTATGTGTGTGTGTCTTCTGTGTGTGTGTGTGTGTGTGTGTGTGTGGGAGGGGGGGGCTTCCAAGATGCCACTAGACCGTCCAGGAGCCCCCAAGACAGATCTCTTATCTTGTGATCAAGAGAAAACAAAAGTTATGTTGGGATCATTTTCTCGAGATCTCGAGAAACTTATCCCGTTATCTCGGGAAAACAACATTTGTAATTTCGAGATAATGACATAAATAACTCGAGATCTCGAGAACACTATTTAAATTAACTCGTTATCACGGGATAATGTATTGATTGATATAGAGCATTATATAAATTGTCCATGTTTGGCCTTTACTGTCATGGTTTTCTCGCCTCTTGACAAATTCAAATCATTTTTCAAATCAATTCAGATGCTGACTAATTGGCCTTTTTGGAACTCTGTTAGTTGGCTCATGTTGCTTTGAACATTTCCATATCAAAGTACTAATCCTCTGACCTCTTTTATAGCTTACACTCGCTATTTGTCAAATTTGCTCACCAATGCAGCTTCATTTGTAATTTTGATTTAGTTAAAAGCTTAAATCATTTTGATGTGGTGTTTCTGATCTTTTGTCCAAACCCCTGTAATATACAGTGTGTGACGTTTTTGAGTTAAATTCATAAATAAAGTGTTAAGATGTGTTATATCACAGTATTTTCTACTTTATCACCCGCTGCAGGTCCTAAACTTGCCTTACCTTGTACCTAAATGGTCGTATTTCAGAGAAAGGTTCTTGCGTCCATTTTTTAACCTTGGGAGTGTTGCCATTCTTGAGTGATCAACAGTAAAAGGTGCCTTTGTTGTTTACGGCGCAGTAATGCTCGATTCTGTACCACACAATGAAGTGGTGCCAAGTGTCCAAGTATAGAACTGTGGTTGGTTTTGCAGTTGGCTTTGTGAGGACTCTAATGGGAATGATGCCAGACGTGCAGAGGGTCAAGGTGGTCGCTAACCACCGGCCGCAGGGCCACAGTCCCACTGAAGATGCCATACCACTTCACAAATTGAAATTTTGTGACCTCTACCAAAAAAAAAAACGCACCACGATTGGATAACAAAACCCGAAAAGTTCTACGGTGGTGGTGGAATATCGACGTTCGCAGAGTCAGAGTCATTGCACTTTGCTAGGACACACGCCCGGAGGTATTTGTCAAGGAGTTACTGTACGAACATCAGTCATCAAAAGCCGCTGCTGTGGAGTCAGCACACCAACGTGTACGGAGCCGGTCGCGCCGAACTACCGCAGCTGAGCCGTCGAAAGGAGGCACCGCTCCGTTTGAGTCATCTCGACCAGTGCTTCCCCAAACTTCATTCTGCCGCAGCACACATTTAGACAAAGAAACAATCCCACCACTATTAACCAGAGGCAGAGACTGTGCTTATTATTATGGCCTACTAATAGTTAGTGATGCAGGACTCGTAAACGATTTGCTCGGGGCGAACAAATCTTTTAAACGACGCGGGAGTCACTCGGGCAAAAAAAGCGGGCTTCGACCTCGACTCATAAACCGAAAAGAATTACCGATCACAACAAGAAAGTCCAATGCAAAGAAAAAGACCAAGGCATTTGCCGCAATTCAATAATTCCCGGGGGAATTCCATTCACGGCTCAGAGCCGAGCCCACTTTTCTGATGCGCTCACCGTGCCTTACAACAAACAAACAAAGAGTCGGAAATCAAACGACTCTTTTCACTGAGCGACTCGTCAACAAGCGAATCTGAGAAAAGAGTGAAACCTCTCACACTGCGAATAGTCGCCGCCTCTAGCGTGAGACACTTCCAGCGGAGCTGCTGTTCTGGCTGGAACTGATCAATTACACAAATTAGTGCAGCCTTGGAATTTTGAGCTTGCAACACAAGAGATCATTTCTATTTGATTTGTTTTTATGGGGAATCGCGGTTCGTTACGGCATGAGCCGTACGCGTTTACCCGAGGCCGCAGCAGGCGCTGTCGAGGTTCCCCAGGAGCCCGGGGTACCGCCTCGCACTGTACTTAGGCTTTATTTTGCTTTGTCAAAAGTCTGCTTGTTGTGAATCATTACCTGTCACGGCACCAGGGTTTGTGTACATACGGTGCAGCCCGCGCATAGAGAACAGAGGAGATTCCTGCACAGACGAGCTGCAGCAGGGGAGCAGCCCTGTCATGTTCCGGAAGCTTCTGGGACCGGCTCGGTTCTCATCCGCTGACGGGGAAAGGAAGGTAGGCTGGCTAGCGAGGAGAAGCAGAGGCCTTTGTTATGTCGTACTGTAATGTACAGTACCGTGAAATATTGTATCGCTCGTTTTTTCTTCTTTGAGGTTTTCTTGAGGCGTTGCGGCGCCATTTTGAATCGCAGAGAGGAGATTCACCAGATGTAGGCAGTGGGATCATGCGGAATGTAGTCCAGTCCCTCTCACCTATTGAGTGAGTCAAGTCGGAGTCTGAAGCCTACTGCGGAGTCAAGTCGTCCTGGGCAGACCGACTATTTTGGGGGATCAGTTTCTTTCAAGTCATGACATCATCTCAATGTATTGAGTTTTCAATATATATATATGAAAATACTCCAACCCGACCTTAACGTCAGGAATCCATTTGGATCCCACTCTGCCAGGCAATGGAACCATCATGTGCCGTTTAAATCACCGACAACACTAATAGACAATAACACAATTACGTTAGTTGTCATTGTTGCTGCTGTTTTTCCGTCCTGTCCTATAGGGTTTCCCTTTCATTTAACATTGACAGCTTTAGTAAGGAGAGGAAATCACAAGTTAGCGCGGCCACATGCTGGTGCCTGGGACGGTGTTAGCCATGTATTGGATCTCTGCTGTGGCTTCCTCCCTCGTCACTGAGAAACATTTAATCTCTGCGTGACTTGTATTCCCCCCCTGGGACCCCGCGTCACCTCCACAAATTAGGCTTTTGCATCTGTGCCTCCCGGTTCCCCGGCTTTATTGCCATTAAACAGCACCCGGGAGAGCGGGGGGGAAATCATGGAATTCAAAACACTTTATTGCTCAGGCACCGCACCTCACCTGAAGCAAAGGGCGTGTCCTGAATACATCATTTTCTTAAAGCTCTCTGAAGGAAGGGTCAGAACGGCGCAGAATCTTTGAGAATTCAGCATTAAGGGTTTATAAAAGGCGCTTTAGCACCAATACCACAGCCGTATAAAAAGATTTAAAAAAAATATTCAGATAGAAAGAGTACTGGAAATCCTTCACTATATAGAAAGTATATATTTAGTTGAGTTAAAACCTAGTAATTACTAGTAATTACTTCTACAGGTACTTTTTCGCTCTGCATGAGAGCATTGCTCTTATGTAACACTGTCTTGAATTTTTAAATATGAATAATATTGATATATTAATTAAATCAATATAAATATATTATATTAATGTAATGTATTATATAACATCAATATAATTATTATTCATAATTTTTAATAATAATAATTATTATTATTATTAATTTGAAAATACACTTAGTGGCCACTTTAGTTGCATCTGTACAATCCAATGTAATCCAACACACCAGCTCTGCCATAAATGTTGCTTTATGTTCCTATAATGTTCAGGGTTTTTTACGCTGCATCAAGGTCATAGTTGGTGGTGGTGTTGTACTGAGCTGCATTATATTCAGAGGTGTTTCTAATATTCTTTCCCCCTCATGTATGTAAATATAATATTTATATTATAATACATATAATATAACAATCTCAATATAATGTCGTTCAGTACAACACCACATTTAACACATCACCTCAGTCATAGACATATCATTGAATTTACACATTTCCGACTCCGTCAACAAAAACTGAGCATTATAAAATTCATAAAAGTAGAATTCATGGCACTGCTGGTGTATTGAATTGCATGAGATTCTACACGGGTACCTAATAAAGTGCACACTGAGTGTATATTATATAATATTATTTTATTAAAATGTATCTTCTATCTATCTACTAATGGACGTAATCTCTGTCTGTATGTCCTTCGATTTCTGTCCTTCGATTATCTCGACAACCGTTCATCCGATCTACTTCACACTTGAGGGTGTATTACTGGGGACGTACAGTGTCCAATTTGGTGCAATTTGGAAATTTCTTTGAATAAACAGCGACCCTCACGACTTAGGTTGCCCAATCGGCACTGTGACATCAGAGCATTTAATCTTTGAATAAATGGCGAACAGCGAGCCAGTGGCGGGCGGGGATTGGAAACCTGCAAGCAGCAATACCGGAGGCCAAGCAATCGCCCCATTCCAAAAAGGCATGTTTTCAACGGGCACTGCACTAGTATAATATAATATTTTGACAATATATTTATTTTAATTCATTATTCTTCTTGATTCTTCTTGATTCTTGGAAGAGTGAGGTTAGTAGTTTGACGGACAACTGACCCATAAAAATCTGGTCAGTTTTAAGGAATTGAAAATACCACACACCTTATTCAAATGTCACTTTATTGTGGTTAATTACCATATTCTGGTGCTTTATGTGTTATTAATGTATTATGTGTTATTAATGCATATAAACACCAGATTAGGAATGCAGAAACACAGGCCACAGATTTTTATCTTTGTCATTGTAAAATGGAGTTGTGCCCATTTTTGTCACTATATATAGGCTTTACATGTATATATATGGCCCATATAGCCTCACCCACGTGCTCTCCACTCCAGTGCAGTGGAATATCAGATTGGCATCCGTCCCAGCCGTCCTCTGCCACACACTGCACGCTACCCTCCTCCAGACTTTATTTCCCCCTCTCTGTTAATTAAGATTGCGTATGTGATAATGTATTAAATATGCGCAGCACCTTTCATCTAAGAATATCTTGTCACTACGAGGAAGAGAGATGGAGGCTTTGCTTTGCTCCACCCAGAACCATAGGCACATAGCCACTTTTTAATCCTTCACAGCCCTCACGTCGCTCTGCTCTGCACATGCTCTGTGAATAGAATCCAAAAAGTACATTCAAAAGCCACAGAGATGGACTTTGAGAAATATTCCAAACGTTCTTACCCGCGAGCAGCATGTGTTGATTATTACACCGATCTCCCTCTTTAATTATATACACTCTTGGTTTCCATTTTGCTTCCGCCTTGTTCCAAACCACGAGCAGGAGGCGAAGATGCTCTGTGAATAGAATCAAAAAAGTATTTTGCCAAATACTTAACTTGGGGCTGCAGTACCCTATTAGGAAGGCAGTAGGGTTAAAAGTATTTGGAATGTAAGGCGTAATGGCATCTGTGACTGAAGGTTTGGAGGTAGTGATGCGAAACTCCCCAATGATTTGTTCAAAGCGAAGAATTCATTTGTATCGAACAAATCTTTTAAATGACTCAGGAGTCACTCCGGCAAAAGAGTCGTTTGTTTTGTTCGCGACTCTGTAACTGCAGCCAGACTGACTCCACTTCGCGAACGAACGAACGAAAAAAATCTGAGAACAGCGTGTCACGCATCACGCATGCGCCTAAAAACATCAGAAACATGCTTATTATTCACTACGATTATTATTATTGCCTACTAATAGTTGGGAGACTGGTAAACGATTCATTCATAGCGAACAAATGTTTTAAATGACTCAGGAGTCAGGAGTCACTCCAGCAAAAAAAAGGGCAAGTGAGTGAATCTTCTAGCCATGAACAGAAAATAATTACTGAGGATTAAATAAATGTTGACAGAATTAAACGATTCTGGTGAGAATTGCATTCATAATTGAGAGCCAAATCGACTCTTCCTCGAACGAAGAGTCAGAAAATTTAACAAATCTTTTTACCAAGCCACTCACTCCAAAAAGAGCCGAACGTTTCATCACTATTGGACGCAACAATGGATCAGATGCTCGGTTCTATGAAGAGCGGGGTTTCAATTTCCCCCTGCGAGGGTTAAACCTCCGTCCTCCCTCTTCTCTTTGAAGACAAAGTATAATTATAGGAGACGGCGTAAAGAGGCTCAGCAGATCCCAATCTGCACGTGATACGCTATGATTCTGTCAGTCTCCTTAATTGCCATATTACGCCATATAAATAGATTTCATTTTCCTCATGGTGTGAACTGGAAAATAAATTCCGCTCAGCTGCACTTTTCTGTGCACTATTCTCCAAATTAATTTGCAGACGAACATACAGTATGTTCCGTGACATTTCTCTTTCCGTTTTTCTGGTGGCGAGGCCAGGAGGGGGTTGAAGTTGCGTCAGTACTATAAAGTTAAAGCGTAATTGCGTCTTAGCTTTACGTGCGACGTGTTTAATTAAGAATGGAAGAATGGATGGTAACTATGTTGCTTTAGACCTTTTCCTGATTAAGTCTGGATGTGGACACGTTTACACAGTTTAAATCAGTCTCATTACCATAGTCCTCACAGTCTCATGGAAACGGAGGCATTCCAACGAAACGAGGCGGCCAATGTAGGTGAAGATGATACCAGGGACCAGACAATTTGGGTTTCCCAGTTGCTCCAGGATACCACATGTGGTCCATTGTCAACCATCTTGTGAGGTCTGGTTGCTCCATTGTCAACCAATTTTCCTCCGTAAAAAGTCTATCTACCTATCTACCTCCCCATCCATCCGTGTATCCATCCATCTATCCATCCATCCATCCATGTCAATAGGTTACATAGGTTAGGGGCCATCTTTCAAGTTGTTTATTGAGGCTTCTGTTAAAAACACCGATCCATTAGACAAACCTGCTCTTTTCACTCGACTATTTGTAGACTTTAAATAGAGGAAGTTAAGCTTTTCATGCATTTAAATATATATCGTTATTAAGGATGATTTTTCCAACATCACAATCGGCCTTTAAGACTTTTGAACTCTTTTGAAAAAAAGTCTTTGTCTCTCCTGAATGGATGGACTTGGCATTGTGGCCCGTGACATTTAGTTTGGTGCTAATCGTCTTCATTCATGTGCCGATGTGTAGCTTCTGCACGTGATCCATTATCTTAGTGCCGCAATTTTTTTTTGCCGTCAATTATGCGTGAACGTTCATGCTGGTGAGCGTCCATGTGTGGATATGAATAAGTGCATGTGTGCATGACTGTGTTTGCACTTTAACAATTTAATGTGAATCCTCACCACGGAAATAGCAGCTATTAACTGTGGTTAATTAAAATGAATGAGGTCAAAGGTCAGCCTCTCAGCGCTGCCGTCACTCCTCTCTGGAGGGGGAACAGAGCGGATGGTGGCACAGAACTCAGTTAACTCTGCGTTTTACTTTGACACTAAATGCAAATAAATAAAGTTCAAAGAAAGTCCCAGAAAGTTCAAAGAAAGTGCCAAAATGTCACTGCTGACCATTCTGGATGTTGATTTTACCATCTATCCAATTAATCCATCTATCTATCTATTTTACATTTTTAGGTTCTTATTGTTATTGTTATTATTACTATTATAGTTTATTATTTTAGGTTAATTTATTGTTAGGCTTGTTTTTATTGTTTATTTTTTTATTCTTATTATTCTTATTATCACCTATTTTTATGTGAGCTGCTGTGACACCACTATCTATCTATCTATCCATCCATCTATCCATCTATGCATCTATCTATCTACTGTATCTATCTGTCCATCTAAAATAATGTGTTTGAATGGAGGGAACAGAGAGTTCTTTCCATTCCCTCCATTATGCCACATGGGAAACCTTGTATAATGCCTGCTGCTATAAAAAAAACTCATTAAAATGTGTAAAAATACACATTCTCACCGTGCATAACAACAAAGTACCATTCCCCTTTTAGCTATGGAAGGTGTAAAACCCAACGTAGACATGCGTAGACAGGCTTCCTCCAGGCTTCATGCTCTGTGTTTGTGATCCACCGTGCCCTTTGGCCGCTGGAGGATTGGTGTGAAACCAATTGGTGGGGAGGAAAGCCATAAAAAAAAACAGAATTGGATCCTCTCGCACAGATACACTGACCTTAATTGGGCTGAAAAAATATCAACCTGTGCTCCCTTGGTCTGCTGTTTTCGCATTAGTGATGAAAGGTTTGACTCTTTTCTCCTGAGTCACTCGGTAAAAAAAAGAGTAGTTCCATTTATCCGACTCCTGAGTCACTTCCTGAGTGATGAACGAGAGTCAAAGAGAGAAGATGGAAGAAGAGTCGGTCGGCTCTGATTTGTGAATGAAATTCTCACAGGAATCATTTTAGTCTGTCAAAATTCGTGACATTCAATTTTAATTATGGCCAAATGCCTTGGCCTGTTTTGCCTTGGACTAGTTTGTGAGTTGTGCATCGCTATTTCAGATTCACCCATGGATAAAGAGCACTGATATGCAATAATAATCAAGAAAGAAATACTTGGCACATGTATGTACCATGTGCAAAATAACAGGCAACTTATTCAATACATGACTCTGGCCTTCCATGTTCTACCCTCCCTTTGTGGAAACATTGCCTGGAATTACCTCCACATCGTCTGAAACAAGTCTTTTTCTTCCTGCCCCTGGGGGTAGATTTAGAAGAAAATCAGTCGATACCGGCCGCTATTAGAGAATCACTGTGCCAGCTTGTTTAGCTGAGGTATGCTCAGGGCCCACACACACACACTGATACCCAGTCTGAGAATAACCACCGACCCTCTCCAACACTTTCAAACCTTTGCTTTGCTTGTTTGGACGTCGGTGCAATTACAGCTGCAACATGTTGGTTCTGAACTTTTGTGTTTCCCTGTGAATTTAAATTTAAATTTAAGATTATTTTTTATGATCGTTTTAAATGATAAAATGACACAATGTGGGAGTCTCCTGCATGGTGAAACTATACAGTAGGATCCTACAGTCGGATCGGTCCTCAGTTACCAATTTTTCAATCTATTTTCACTGTTTTGCCAAAATAGCGATGAAAAGTTTGGCTCCTTTTGTTTGGCTTGTTTGCAGCTCACAGATCTTTTCGCACTCAAATCGAGAGTTGAGTCGCCGTGAAGACCTGTGTGCATTGGCCGCTGTTAGCGAGTCGTAACTTGCGAACTAAACAAATTACTCTTTTGCCAGATTGACTTTCGACTCTTTGTTCTATACGACCAAATCGTTTGCGACTCTTGCATCACTACGCCAAAACAGTCCGGTAGATCTGTTTCTGAAAACAGTTGAGGCGAGAAAATAGACCATTCAATTTCTGAATGTTGAATCATTTCAGATCTACAATGGCTAGTTTAAAAGATTATTCACAATATTCATGAACTTTCCATTTCGCCTCAAAATCTACCCGGGCAGTCAGGGTGATCGGTTATTATTGAACTATCCACGGCTTAGAAATGGTGCAAGAATTTGAAATAGCCAATATAATGATAATACCAATATAATCATATCCATGTTTCATCTTTATTGCATATTTCACCTGGGTGACTCGTCAATGGGAGAGAAATGGTCTTTGACCTGCGATGGAAGGAGCAGGTTATTAGCATTTGAAAGATGCGTTTTACCTCCTGTGAGATCAGGGCGTCTTCTTGCTTCCAAATGACCCAATGAGGGATCCATCAATAATTCAGGCACTATCAGAGGATCATCACAGATTAATGAGCCAATACAGGAATTTTTTACATCCCTCTGATAATGACCAGGGCCTTAAGAAACCTGATCCAGGACTTAAAGAGCGGGAATGAGGAGGAATTTGGTTGTACAGATCTTTTGATCTACAAAAGCTTATCCTCTTCAAGATTTCATTGACTATCAGCAATTGGTGGTATATAATAATAATAATAATAATAATTATTATTATTATTATAATAATAACAACAACAAACTAACATAGATAGATAGATAGATAGATAGATAGATAGATAGATAGATAGATAGATAGATAGACAATAATAATAAAGTAATAAGAATATAAAAAATAAAATGTCAATATGCAATCAACCTAAAAATTAACGAGAACATAACAAAATTGGAAATATACAATAAGCCTAAAAATACACAATAAACCAGAAAAATAAATGTAAAAATAAACAATGAACGACAAAAACATTGGCAATAAACCCAATGATAAACAATAAATAATCCTAAAAATAAACAAGAAGAAAATTGGCAATATACAATAAACCTAAATATAAACAATGAGCAAGTAAACATTGGCAAATATACAAGAAACCTAATGATAAACAATATAATAAAAATAAATAAATTATATATAAAGTAAACAAGAATAATTTGGCAATATATAATAAATGTAAAAGTTAAACTAGAAGATCGAAAAATTCAATGATTCAAATGAAGTGAGATCGTCCTAAAAATAACTTTGAGAATAACTCTTGACTTTCAGACCAAACACCTTCATTTTCATTGTGTACGATAATAA
>OMKR01039745.1:4405-22731 GCA_900302355.1 Cyttopsis rosea | reverse complement strand
GAAATGTTTGTAATCGAACTCTATGGAAGCACAGGGACGGTCACGAGAACTGAACTTCAACAGAAATCCAACCTGGACTTTCACCTGTTGCCTCAGTGCATCGTGTAGTAAACCTAACCAGGGATCCAACTGCCTCCCAGACCTGCTTCACGCATCGTGTTTTCTTTAAGTTACGTCTCTAAATGAACAGTCACAGGGTAATGCGCGGAAATGCGATATCGCTGTGTCGCGTCGCAGCTAATTTGCATAAAGTTGAAATCCGTTCAACTCTCTCCCGTCGCCAAGTCTCCGAGATCGCGTCGCGTCGCTCTCCTCCGCTCCGCGTCGCCATCTCCCATTGGAAATGAATGACTTCCGGCCGCTTTGCCGCTGAGTGTCGCTTCTGGTCTGAGCCTACGGTGATGCGTAGTGGGGAGAGCGCAAAAAACGTCTCCCCTTTGTATAAATGCCTTTGTAGTGTCTGATGTTCTATATATTTAGTGATATCTGATGATGTAAGCTTTGATCTAAAACAGTGAGGACACAGCCGAAATTCCAGTGGGGTGTTGGTCAGCTTAACAAAAGGGAGGCCCCAGGGGGTTTCTGGACTGAGAGTCAGATGAGAAAGCCACCTAACCACATTGCCTCTTTATTGGGGGTCGTATGCGAGGGCGAGGGTGAGTTAGGAATGTCAGAAGAGTTACCAAATGGTTGGGGGTTTTATACCCCTGGTGTAGGAGGCTTTATAAGCCTGAACAGGAGAGATCACGTCAGAACATGGTTTTCAGGCCTTCGACGAAGGTGTTCTCCCCCATGATATTTTTAATTGGGTTGATGCTGAACTTTTCTGTAATAAAATCAAGCTTTATACAATCAAGTCGGCGTCGGCGGAGATCCTTTCCACCACCATCATCACATCACCATTGAAGGCAGACACAACACGTCAAGATTTGATGGCCAGATGCTAGGGTAGATATGTGTTGTTGTAAAGCCTATGGTACCACTTTGTGTTTGGAAAAACATCAAAGGGCTGAATGGATAGGTCCCTATACATACCGTGTTAAAGAATAAGGCTGAATGGGCTGCATAATAGGGTGAACTAGAAATCTACGAATATTTTGCATTAGGGAATACAACAGATAAGATCGGGAAGAGTAGAGAGCAAAGAAACGTTTGGGGACATCGTGGAAGTAAGAAACCAAAATAAAAAACATTGCGTGAATAGGAAAATAAGAATCAATACCAAAATCAGAACCAAAACCAACAGGGACCAAGAGGCCCATTGGGGCTGTGTTGGGGATGTAATGAACCAGGGCATACTCGCAGACAATGCCCTACCAATCCATGGGTTCCGAAACAAAAATCAGGGCAAGATCAGGGAGCTTGGCAACAGTCACAGGGAAGGGCCAATCAGGGCCCAGCGAACGCCTGGGCAGGACAGGGGTACTAGGGACACCCAGGGATTCCAAAAGAGGAGGGTCAGCTAGTCACAGTAAGTCAGCAGGCTTATCAAGAACCTATGCTGCAGGTTCAGGTTCATGAGTTACACCCATGATGATAGATACTGGAGCTACTTACACGCGTCAGTCCAAATTAAGCCTCTCACCTCCCCATGTCTGGCAAATATGCAAAGACAATTGGATTCTCGGGACAAACGCAGCTAATACCCATGACGGCTCCAGTAAATCTACAAACACACAGCTGTCTGACCAAAATACCCATATTAGTGTCAGAAGACACGCCAGTAAATTTGTTAGGACACGATGCAGAATGGGACTAAAAATATTGTGCACCCTGCAAGGAGTAATTATAGAAAAAGCAGGAATATCCACACAAATGTTTGTAAGACGGAAACATTCAGCGAATGTTTATTGGATAGGAGGAATTCAACAGGCAGTAGATCAAACCATGTATAAATGGGGAATTTTAGTCAGGGCACAACTTCCAAAAGCCAGAGAATCCAGATTAGGGTACCACTGCACATTGCAGTATGACCCAAACCAGGATCCCATATTAGAGCAATTATGGCAGAAAGAAGCAACAGGGAAAAGGGCTTTGATACAATCTATACAATCTCAATACATGATAATCGGGCCTCAAGGTGCGGTAATGGAAGTTCAGGATCAACCGCACGCAAGTACAATACAGAAATGGTACCAAATGCCCAAAATGGCACCTCATGTCACCCTAATGATAAATAAGGGATATGACGGCAAGGATTTAGGTTACATGATGAAGCAGGAAAAGGAAGTAGAATGGAGAGAAACAAACAATCCACTAATCCGCAAATCACGATGCGAAAAGTTCATTTAAATACTTTGCTTCACAGAAATATCAGGAGAACTGCAGGAAATCGAGATAGCAGAAAGACAACTGTGGCAGTCCGAGGGGCATGGTTAACCTCGGGCTGTAGACGGAACAAGAGGTTTCTCCCGGTGGCGGCACGGCTGCTCCGAATCGGCCGAATCAGCACACATCTGGTGCTGATTGGCTGACTCAAGGCAGGAAGGTCTTCTAAATTGTCTGTGTGTCTTGCAATGGGAATCGGGTGGCTTGTTAGAGCAAGGAAGAGCGCATGGGACCATGGGACTTCGGATCCCTGAGCAGAAGGACCCGTATATGTATATGTTGCAGTTTTGGCCCGCGAGCCGTTGTTTTGTGTGTCTGATCGGCACTGTTTTGCCTCCACCCCGTCACCTCCTTGAGAATCCGGACATTGTGGCTACACGACCACAATTGGTGTCTGAACAGGGACCTGAGGAGAGAAAGAGGAGAACTATGGGAGGAGCGCTGGAGGAAGCGGTCCGGTAGGAGGAGAGCCTGCTGAGGCGCATGCATGAGCTGGAAGAAGAGCGCGGCTTCCTCCGATGTATACTGAAACGCGTTAGCACTCATCTTACCTCCGTCCCCAGGATCCCAGAGCTCTGCAGGGAGGAGCAGCCGTCCCCAGGACCCACGTGGAGACCGGCGTGTCCCCAGCCCGTACCAGCGCCCTGGAGGGAAGCGGTTCCGCGGCGTCCATCCCCAGGACCTTCGCGGAGATCGGCGGCACCCCGGCCCGTACCGACACCACGGAGGGAAGCGGTTCCTCTGCGTCCTTTTACAGGACCTACGCGGGAGTTGGTGGGGAGCAGGGACCAGCTTGTTTCATCGGCCCCGGGGGACGCCCCTGTCCGGTCCCGCATGGCTCCCCTCCTTGCCCGGAGGGAGGGGCGTGACTACCAGCCGGGTGCTTTGGTGACACGGGACGCTGTTCTCCCTTCCCGTTCTGTCCCCTCTCTGTCCTCCCGTCCCTCCCAGGGCGGTGCCGTCACAGGGCCACAGGGAGCTGCTCACATGCCTAGGCAGGGGTGCTGGCACTGCGGTCGGCCTGGACATGAATGTCAGGACTGCCCCGGGGTGGAACTCGGACAGGTGGTCCCCAGTCGGGAAGGGGCCTACCAAGTACCGGTAAGGATACAAGGGGGTAGAAATCAGGCTTTGCTGGACTCTGGATGTTCACAGACAATGGTCCAGCAATGCCTGGTTCGACCCAGGGCTTTGGTAGAGGTGTCACGTGTAGAAGTTCGGTGTGTACATGGGGATGTTCACGTGTATCCGGTGGTACGGCTCAAAATTCACTATAGAGGGGTTAGCTGCAGTTAGCTCCCGCCTGTCGCACTCCCTGATTTTGGGCACTGATTGGTCAAGGTTTGATGCTTTAAGCTGGAGGAGTGCACTCATGGTCGATAGAGAAATATGTGTGTTGCGCACGGCGACTCTGAGGGTACATCAGCGGGAGCAGCGGGGCTGGTAATGGGGGAATCCCAAGTGGGATCTTCCCCAGTCGACCTGGACTCCTCCATGGATGATTTTCCGCCGGAGCAGTCGCGAGACGATGTGGCCTTTGAGCGGGTAGCGAAAATCGATGGCACGTTAGTGTGCCCAGAAGTCGCACTCACTCACCCGTACTTCTCGGTGATTAGGAACAGGTTGTACAGAGTGAGGTGAAGAAATATCCCAGTTGTTGGTTCCGAAAAACCGCCGGGAAATGCTTTTCCGGGCGGCTCACCATAACCCGATGGCCGGTCACCTGGGACACGAAAATACACTGCAGCAGATAATGGCCCACTTCTATTGGCCTGGCATTTGGGCAGATGTGCGTAAGTGGTGCGCAGCATGTCCCGAATGCCAATTAGTCAACCCTCCGGCTACACCAAGAGCGCTGTTGAGGCCCCTCTTGCTAGTCGTAGCCCGGTTCGAAAGACTCGCCATGGACCTCATCGGGCCATTAGACCGCAGTGCTCGTGGGTATTGTTTTGTACTATTCCTAATGGACTATAGAACTGGATACCTCGAAGCGGTGCCGTTGCGCAGTATTACGGCCATAAGTGTGGCGCAGGCACTGTTTCAGGTCATCTACCGAGTCAGGATTCCGAAGGAAATCCTGACCGACCAGGGCACTTCCTTTATGTCAAGTACACTTCGGGCGTCAATTCGGACCAGTGTGTACTATCCACAGACAGACGGGCTGGTGGAAAGGTTCAATCAGACGCTGAAATTCATGATTCGGAAGTTTGTGCACGAAGATAGCCATAATTGGGATAAATGGTTGGACCCCCTATTGTTTGCGGTGAAGCAGGTTCCCCAGGCCTCCACGGGATTTTCTCCCTTTGAACTCCTTTTTGCCAGGAGACCACAGGGGGTGCTAGACCTAATTAGAAAACTGAGAGGAAGGTCCTAGCACCAGTAAAAATGAAGTAGAGTACGTGATGGACATGCGAGCAAAGCTACACGAGCTGGGACAGCTATCACGGGAGAATATGCTCCAGGCTCAGGAACGTCAGTGGTGTTTGTATGACAGGGGGGCTCGACTCAGACAATTTGCACTGGGAGACAAGGTGTTAGTGTTACTTACGACGTCCAGCTCTAAATTGCTTGCAAAGTGGCAAGGGCCGGTTGGGGAGGTCGATTATGAGGTTGAGCGGTCAGACAGGGCTGGGGCGACTCAGATGTATCACCTCAACCTCTTGGATAGAATGGAGGGAGTGCGCGTCCGTCGTCCTGGCCACAGCAGTCATCGAGCGAGATGAGTTAGGGCCGGAGGTTCCGAAGCCGGCCGATCTCACCCCGGCCCTCTTTAATAACCATCTCTTTGCAGGCCAGAGCGCGGACGTGGCCGCGCTTCAGTGTAGTTTTTCGGATTTTTTTCCTGAGTTTTCTCTGCCCTGTCAGGCCGCACGTCCCACATCCACCACCATGTGGAGATGATCCCAGGAGTGAAAGTACACTCCTGGCCGTATCGCCTGCCTGAGCATAAACGCAAAGTGGTGCAGGCCGAATTAGAGGCGATGCTGGAACTTTTTTTTTTTTGCTTCTGTGTTTTGTTTTGTTGAGAAGATGTGGTGAACATATTTTTTTCCTCTGGGACTTGTGAAGAGTTTTTGGTGGTCTGGTCTAGCCCCATTGTGCTGGTGGGTAAGCCCGATGGGTCGCTCTGGTTCTGCGTAGACTATCGAAAGGTGAACGCGCTATCAAAATTCGATGCCTACCTGATGCCCTGGGTCGACGAACTCCTCGATCGGTTAGGCATTTTTTTACGACACTGGATTTAACCAAGGGCTACTGGCAGATTCCCTTGATTCCGGCTTTCTCCACTCCACAGGGTCTTTACCAATTTTGTGTACTTCCGTTCGGGTTGTTCGGGGCCCCAGCCACCTTTCAGAGACTCATGGATCGGGTCCTGCATCCGCACGTGGCATATGCCACTGCCTACTTAGATGATGTAATCATTCACAGCGACACCTGGGAGAGGCATTTGCAGCAGGTGGCCGTGGTGCTCGAGTCCCTGAGGCGGGCAGGGCTCACAGCCAACCCGATACAGTGTGCCCTTGGGCGTAGGGAGGTACAGTATCTAGGGTACCACTTGGGAGAGGCCTGGTCCGACCCCAGATAGATAAAACCGCCGGGGTCGCATGCCCACACATGCCCGATTGGCACTGTTGCCTCCACCCCGTCTCCTCCTCCTTGAGAACCCGGACATTGTGGCTACATGACCACAACAACAGATGCAGTAGAGAGGAGAAAGAAACAAACAGGAAGTGTTGAGTAAAAAGATGGAACAGGAAATCCCAGAAAAAATTTGGTCCAAACATGACACAGATGTAGGACTGGTAAAATCAGCAAGCCCAATCCAGACACTAGTAAGACCAAACACTAAGCCGCCTTGGAAACCACAATATCACATGAAACCGGAAGCAGAAGCAGGAATAGAAGCCACAATAGAGGGTTTAAAAGACACATGGGTATTGATAGAAACACAGAGCTGTTGCAACACCCCCTTACTCCCGGTTTTGAAGGCAGAAATGGTGATTAGTGCATGACCTAAGGGCAATAAATGAGGTAGTAGAGGATCAGCAGGCAGAGGTTCCAAATCCACACACATTGTTGACAAATGTCCCTCTGGATGCCAAGTACTTTATGGTAATTGATCTTTGAGGAGCATTCTTCAGTGTGCCATTGGCACAGGAAAACCAACATCTATTTGCATTCACATACAAAGGAAAACAATACACATATACACAAATGCCACAGGGATTCAAACACTCATCGCATGTGTTCAACCAGATCCTAAAAACAGATTTAGAAGAATTGGTTTTGGAAAGCACGCTGATAAAGTACATTGATGATTTGCTTGTGTGCTCCACAACGTTGGAACAATACCATAAAGATTCCATGGCAGTGCTGCAACAATTAGCAACAGGAGGACATAAAGTCTCCCAGAAAAAGTTACAATACTGTCAAACCGAGGTTGAATACTTTGGCCGCACAATTGCCCATCAAATCAAAGCAGTAGCTCCCAGCCAGTTGGAAGAGATCAGCAAAGCCCCAAAACCACAGACGGTGAGGCAGATGATGACCTTCTTAGGAATGATGGGTTTCAGCTCAGACTGGATCAAGGACTATGCCCTCCAAACCACCCCACTGAGAGAGATAATGAAAGGAGCTGACCAGACTAACTTGAGAGCTCAGTTAATATGGAATAATGACGCAGAAGTAGTCTTTGAAAACATAAAATAGGAAATGCAGAGAGCAGGCGCGCTGGCTAACCCAGATTATACCAAACCATTTCTCTTGTATGTGGCCAATTGTAGCCAAGGTTACGCTTCAGCAGTTTTGATTCAGGAAACATGCAGTGGCCGTCGGAAGCAACCAATAGCATACTACAGTACTAAACTAGATGCCGTAGCCCAGGGCTACCCACCATGCTATCAAGGATTAGCAAGCGTACAGTATATGACAAATCCTCAGTGCTCACAATGGGGTATCCGGTAACAATATACACCGAAAGTAACGGAGATGATAGAAGAGGTTTGTGCTAACCAATGCCAGGCTTTTGGAGTACCTTGCACTGCTAACCTATCCAGATGTTTAAATAAAAAAATGTTCAACAGTGAAGGAAGGATTCTGCATGATTACGAAGGAACATCCCACGAATGTGTGGCAAACTCACTTACCTAGACCAAATTAAGGCCGGATTTGATTACTCCAATAGTGGATGCGGACAATGAGTTATTTGTGGACAGGTCATGCTTTAAAGATCACATTGGCAAACATGCAGGCTTCGCTGTGGTGCGCCACCTAGCCGACCAACAGCATGCCACCATTTGTAGCGAGGCTTGTCCACAACCATGCTCAGCACAACTTGTGAAACTAAAAGCTCTAACAGCAGCATGTAGAGAAGGCGACAGATGAATAGTTAATATCTATACGGACTCTGCATATGCCCATGGTGTTTGTCATTTGTTTGGAGCAGTGTGGAAATAGAGAGGATTTCAGAAAACAGATGGTACACCTATCCTTAATTATGCTCAAATTTATGACCTAATGACAGCATTGTGCAACAGCGATTCAAGCACTGTTAACTATGCCTGAAGCATCGCCAAACATAGGGGACATCATAAGAATGCAGGAAAAAGCGGGAATATACTAACACAATGTGTGGAAACAAAGGGGTGCCATACGGATGGACGATGGCCTATGGAGGGCCCATGATGGTCTAACGATGCACCCACAGCCCTGTTAGGGTTCGTCATCACCAATGCGCATGGATTTGACCATTGTGCGAGAGGCGAAGTGATAAAATAAATGTTAAAACAAGGATATTGGTCCCCTTACCTGCAGGCAACGGTAGATGTGCGTTTGGCTGAGTGCGCAGTGTGCGCTAAAAATTATGTGCGAAAAGGCATAACCACACCACTAGGGCACATACCTACTCCAGAGGGATCCTTCAAACATTTGGTGTGAGATTAAGTCGACATGATCAAAAGAGTTCAAGAAAAGAAATACATGTTAGTGGTAACTGACAGATTCAGCAGATGGGTAGAAGCGGTCCCATCAGCAGACCAAGGTACAGGAACAGTGATTAAGTTCCTGACCAGAGAAGTGATGCCCAGATTTGGCATACCGACAGAAATAAGTTCAGATAATGGATCATTATTTATACAGAAGACGTTTAAAAAGGTGATGCAGCAGAGACTAGGATGTGTGTATCATCCTCAATCACAGGGGATTCTTGAGAGGGTGAATGGTATGCTTAAACAAAAAAATAACCAAAATATGTGCAAGCACGAAATTGAACTGGGTAGATGCACTACCATTAGCACTAATGAGCTATCGCATGCAAGCTAACCAAATTACACACTGAACCCCGCATGAGATGCTAACAGGAAGGCCCATGCCAGTGCCTGTGCTTCGTGGACCTTGTAAAGGTCCACCTCTAGAACAATTAGAAATGGAATTAAGAGAATATATCAGGAAATTGACTGAGATACATGCAAAAATATATTCACAGGAAAAGAAAAGGAGTCCAGAGCCTGTCGAAGACCTCCCAAGGGGGGTGGAACCTGGGGACCAGTTCTATCTGAGAGTTTTCAGGAGACGGTGGAATGAGCCAAGGACAATAGGACCTTACTGGGTGGTCAGAGAAACGCCAACGGCTGTTCAGGTGGAAGTTAGCAATACTTGGTATGACCTTAATCACTGTTCTAGGGTACCATGGCAGGACTTACCACGACGGGAGCATGCGACTGCTGGGGCTGCTGGTTTCGGTCAGCCTGCTGCTGATGAGATGTGAGCCATGGCAGACGCCCTGGGCTCAAGGGTTAAACCTGATAACCCAGGAGAAGAACCAAGTGGTGTCCTCGACAAACAGGGGAAGGCCCAAGGGTTGACCCTAGAGATCCAGAGGAGGGCCCAAGGGAAAATTACGATGACCCAAGGGAGGGCCCAAGCAGTGACATTGCCATCCCGAACTTCACTGATCTGGTCCCTGCAGACGCAGACGAGAGCCCAAACAGTGACCTCATCACCATCAACTTCACTGATCTGGGATCCTAACCAGACGGCACAAAATGAGGGTGGCACACACACCAACATAACAGACCCAGCGAAGGAACATGTACCTAGAGCTAAGAAAGCAGGAACCTACAGCGGACAATATAGCCGGAATAAGCATATCGATCTGTACTGGTATCAACGCATTGTGGGAATGAGAGATAGGGAAACAGACAGATGGCTGTGCGTAGAGATATGGCGCCCAGCAGAAAAAAGAGTGACAACAAATAATAATGAGTGTAACCTCACCTTGATGGAGGTTGCAGGACAGTGGAATGTGAAGGCGGAATTAGGAACTATATGGAAGCAGGATACTTTTGTAGAAATACAACAAATAGGATATGCGTGTGGTGCTAGGTCCAGTAAAACTAAAATAGAATGGGATCTCTCCACCAGAGTACCTAGGACAGATAAACAAGCATCACAACCAACTCTGACCCCCTTAGTAAAAACCACCCGCAAAACCCCGGGGTCTGGGGCTCCAGTCATCTTAGTAGGACAGGTAACCACCCCAAGAACAGATGCAGACTTACTTAGAAGCAAGAGGATGGCAGAACAAACAGTAAATAATATAGTCAGGTTGTTTATACCAATTCCACCACTAGTCAGTCGGGACGTCCAGCGGTCTGTGACAGTAAGGGAAGGGGCTATGGGAGATATGCTTTGTCTATGGATAATGGACCAGTCAACCAAATTAGAGTCATTAACTAATAGAGAATGTAATCTCACAAGTTGAATGACAATGGGGCATGAGAATAGACCTAGGACAGAGACGGAAACAGGACACTTATGTAGAAACAAACAGGGTAGGATATCCAGCAGGGTCCACAAAATATTCTAATAGACTGGAACTATCTAAACAATGAAACACAGGTGACATGACCAACCCCAGTGGCAACAACTCCCAAGATAGATAGAAGGGATATCACCAACCCCCCAAAAACATGGAAATGGATGATGGGTCAGTCTCAACCCTCACCAAAGGAGGATCAACCTGATAAAAGCCAGAGCAAGGATGAACCACTATATGAAAAGGTGTTAAGAAATGAGTGGTTAAAATGGTTGACATATACAGCGCGCCAGCATACTGAGAAGCCTTGTTGGGCGTGTGCTCAGGAGAACCAAAACTTATTAAGGGTAGTTCCAATAAAAGATAGCTGGAGCCAGTGTCAGAAGAGTCATGTAGCATGGAGTCGAAAAGGCCTGAAGACTAGAGGTGACTCACCTTCCCTGAATACACCCAAACCCCCTTGTGCTGTAGAATGTATGGATGATCTCAGCAGAGTGTTATCCAAGTTGGTGAAATGACCATGTTGGAATGTGTGAAGCTAGTAGTGTCATGATATCGAAAGAAGTAGCACATTTCCAGACAATTCCACAGATAAAGAATTTAAAGATCCTTGGTATGCATGAGTGTTTGCAAAACTGAAATGTTAGCGTAGGGCAGTTTACCAAATGTAATATGACAATGGACATAATCTATCACAACAAAAAGGGAGAGCTGTATCAGAACAAGAGATGGCCCAGTGCGTTACAACACCCAAACCAACCATTAGCAGACATCGTCTGGATGTGTGGGGGAAAATTCCTGCGTAGTACCTTACCGGCACGTTGGGATGGCACATGTGCTCGAGTAATATTAGGACAGCTCATCACTTTGCTGACAGGGGATTTGGAAAGATCAGTGGGTAAATATGAAAAACCACAGAACAGCAGGAAAAAGAGAGCATACACCTGCGTCTATTTAGACACCATTGGCCAACCTAGGGGCATACCCAATGAATATAAAGCATATAGTGAGATCACAGCAGGTTTGAACAGTTCTTTTATTGAATTACGCCGTCTAAAAATGTTGAATGGATCAACTATGTACAGTATATTACAATCAGCAGAGGTTCATCAACTACACTGATGATGCTCTGTCCTCATTGGGAGAACAGCTCACGCAGAATAGGATGGTACTTAACTATTTGCTAGCAGAAAAAGTAGGTGTATATCACATGTTTGGTGATCAATGTTGTACATTCATTCCCAATAACACAGCACCTGAGGGGAGTTTCACTCTAACCTTGAATAAGTTGAAAGACTTAAGAAAGGAAGTAAAAGCTAATGCAGGTAGAGAGGCCCACACCTGGGATTGGTTGGAAAATGCCCTAGGCAGTTGGGGAGCCATGATTACAAAGATTGCGGTAGCAGCAGGAATAGGGCTTGTTTTATTTGGAATAATGTTCTGCTGTTTGCTTCCCGTATTACGGACCTGTTTGGCCAAGATATTGATCGACCAGACGAAACATATGGATCTCCTGAAGCAATAGAGCAGGGGTTCTCAAACGTATTACTCAAAGGTCCGCATATGATTTTTAATCAAGATCAGAGTTCTGTAACGATTGGCGATAACAAAATAACATTTAATCAACTCACTTATAACTTTTAAGCAACATATATTCAAGTTCAAGACAGTCAAGATAGTCACAGGATGTGCAAGAGTCCAATAAACTTAAATTCTGCATCACAACATTACAAGCAACTATTTCATTTTGTGGCAATATTCAACATCTTACCCCGTTTACACCTGGCATTAACATGCGTCTTTGATGATCCGATCTCCAAAGACGCACAGGTGTAAACGCACCCAATGCGTCCTCAATGTGGTTTGAGATCCGATAGCTCAGACCACATTCGGAGGTGGTCTGGGCCACTTTCTATTATATGGCCACTTTCTATTAGCAGTGTAAAGGCGAATGTGGCATGCGAATGAGTCCACACTTCCGCATACGTGGAGCACATGAGTTGAGTAGGCGGTCCTTCAATGTGGCCCAGTACACATTCTTTCTGTCATCAAACCCTCTGCATTTCTTTTAAGAGCTGGCAGACCTACTGATATAATTGAATGTTGCCAAGAAAGATGGGTACTTGCCAGGGCTAGTTTACCTTGACACAGCAAGGGAAAGCAGCACAGCAAGTTGTCTCTCTCAAATATGAGAGAACATGGTGTTGCCTTTCCTCCTTTCTGTTCCTTTGAAAAGTTAATCTGCAGGGAAGCTGAAGAGAAAAATGACCCCAGTTTTACCTGCCCACTATCTCTATAACCTCTTACAAGAAAGAGAAATTAGGTCAAATGAAATCTGTCTCTGTACATAAAACAAGCATATCATCATCAGATACAGTGTCCAAAACAGAAGACAGACTGTGCCCCATGCATAACAAACCCCACTCACTGAAGAAATGCAGAGGGTTCAGGAAAATGAGCTTTGATGACAGAAAGAAATTCTTAAAAGAGAACAATATATGCCTTTGCTGCTGTGCTTCTACTACTCACCAGGCAAGATCCTGTGGAACCCACATCAAATGTACAGAGTGTGAGCGATAAATACCTTGCTGCTCTTCACCCTGCTCACAGCCAGGTTTCTCCCCTTCATCAAAGAATGGTGGGGTGAGAGAGCATACAGGGCAGCCAGTCACATAGAGGTGTACCAAGGTATGTGGTGAGGACTTCAAAGGCAAATCCCACTCAAAGCCACGTGAACATGTACCCCAATGGTCATCGCAAGCTACAGAGAAAAATGTATGCCATATTAGATGACCAGAGTGACATGTCATTGGCTAAATCAGAGTTTTTTGACATGTTCAACATCAGGGGAGGAGCAGTGACATACACACTCAAAACATGTGCAGGGATGGTGGAACCAGCTGGCAGAAGAGCCCATTGATTACAGTAGAATCTATAGATGGAAAAATTCACATCCCACTACCTACACCCAGTGAGTGTAATGAAATCCCCAACAATAGATCAGAGATCCCGACGCCAGAAGCCGCGTACCACCACCATCACCTAAGACGGATAGCAAATAAAATACCACCTCTTGATCCAGTCTCTGACATCCTGCTCCTATTGGGAAGAGACATTATTAGGGCCCACAAGGTTTGTAAACAGCACAATGGTCCTCATCATATGCACAAAAGGTAGACCTTGGGTGGGTCATCATAGGTGATATATGCATAGGAGGTGCTCACAAGACAAACAGTGAGTGTCATGAAGACATCCTACATCCTTGACAATGGAAGACCAACTTGCCTTACTCCATGTGAGAATCAGATACAAGTGAAGGTAATGAAGATAATGGCAAGAATCCTCCCCTGCACAAACCTACACAAGGTGATCAGTGGTATAAAATATAGATAATCTTGGAAAAACGGTCTTCTGTACAACAGAGAATGACAACCTGCTCACCCTCTTCATTGAGGATCTAACATTCCTACAGATCATGGAATGGGAGTTCTGGGAATGGGAATGGGAGTTGGCGGCACGGTGGCTGGGGCACTGTTACAAGGCCTGTCCCTGACCACGGCATGGACCCACCACCTCGAATTGGTCCCTGGGCGCCAACAAAGTGAGGGCTGCCCGCTGCCCCTGGAGGAAGGATGGCCAGGATGGGATAAATGCAGAAACTGTATCTCATTGTTTGCCACTCGTGTGTGTGTCACCCTCCAAATGTGTGATTAATAAATCATTCTTCTTCTTCCAAGATAACACAAAGAGCTGGGTTGCTCCTCTCCCTTTCCATCACCCAGGGAGATGTCTCCCGAACAAAAATCTATGCTCACTGCGACGGATGTTGGAGAAGAAGCCTAGAATGAAAGCGCACTTCACTGAGTTCATGCAAAAAATGCTTGAGCTTGCACCACCACTCAAAGAAGGGAATGTTGATATCTCCCTACATTTGGAGCTTACCACACCCAAAAACCAGACCAGATTTGTGTGGGGTTTAATTCCAGTGCACAGTACGATGGAATCTCACTGAATGAGGTGTTGCTTTCCGGGCCAGAGCTTAAAGCAACATTATGTAACTTTTTTACCTTAAAATAACAGCTTCAGAATAATTTTGATGCTACACTTACTTGTAATATGGAGAATGTCACCTCTTTACCACCAGCTGAGGACATTGATGTTCTGCGTCGAACACAACGAATGTTGGCTGTGTCAAACATAATGCTGCACAAGATAACTTCAAAGGAAAGAGCAAATTCTATCAAAGACCTCAACCTTTCTGTAGATGACTTACCTGTCGAAATAAAGCTTTGGGGTGAGCTGGAACATTACCTTCACTTTCCATGTCCCTGAGAGTCAAAAGCCATTCACACACCGAGGCGTCCTGTCAACAGTCCTGTCTGTTTGGTCCACTGAGTTTCTTAGCTCCTGTCACTATTGAAGGCAGACTGCTCCTCAGAGAACTTTCGATCCAAGATACAGAATGGGACACATGTCTTCCTGAGGTCAAATTTGAAGATTGTAGAAGATGGCATGTATCACTGTGTGAACTAAAGGAGGTACATATCCCATGCACATATGCTTCTTTCTCCACTTCCAAGGCACAGCACACAGAACTGTGTCTTTTCTGATGACTCTGTCAAAGCAATATCACCAGTGGCTTACCTGAAGGTTACAAATGAGCATGGTCACAGTGAAGTAGGCTTCATTTTTGGTAAGTCCAAGCTGGCTCCCCAGCCTGAGCTGACAATCCCCAGGTTAGAGTTATGTCAAGCTGTATTGGCTGTTGAGATTGTGGAGGTGAAATGCATTGTGTGACCTTCCCAAAATCAGCTCTCTTCATAAATTTCGGCCAGTCATTGACAGTGAAGACCTGCTGAGAATAGGCGGACACATCGACCAGAAAGGTGTGAAGCTCATCCTATCATTATCCCAAGCCTCAAGTAGAGATGATACCACCAACTGGGCTCCCATCCAAAATATGGAAAAAGTGTCTTTGGAAAGAACCAAAGCAATACCAACGTAGAGAGAAGGAGGTGACCCATCCTGGGGGTCTTGTTCTTGAGGCCATACCAGGCACAAGCAAAGGCAAGGCAAGAATAAAGACAAGGGCACACTCAAGAAAAGAGCGAAGGAACAAAGAGAAAGAAGAAGACAAGCTTGACCCAAAGCCACTTAAGTTGACGAAAGAGTCCAGTGCTGCACAAGAGACATGTGAGACTGCACCACAGCCAGTGGAGGGGGAGGAAGAGGCACCCCCGCACCCCGCTCCGCACTCCACACCATGGGAGAGTGCTGCAATCCTTGCTGACCTATGGGAGAAAATAGAGAGGTCAGAGCATGGGGGAGATTACCCTCAACCGAGCCTCAATAGCATTGTTTTCTCCCAAGACATTCCCCCCTTTGAGCATTTTTATGCTCACATATTATGAAGGAAGAAAAGAAGAAAACACATTAATGAGTATATACAATTCTTGTACTTCCAAATAAACATGAGTTTTTAAATTTTATATAGGAGTATATGTGTGATCAACTGTATATGTAATCAACTGAAGGAGTATATGTGATCAACTGTACGTGTAATCAACTGTTAGCAGGTTTTAAAATTTTAAATTAACACAATAAACGATAAAAGGGATGAGGGTTCTTTATTTATCAGAACACAAAAAATGTTAAAGATAATCATCAACACATTAACATTTTTTTTGCTAAATATGAATGAGCAAGCTTATGCATATAAAAAGGAAAAGAAAAAAAAGTTTAAACATCAAAGTCCTCATCATGATGATACGGCAGAACCCAATCTGTGCTCTTTGTGTTCAGCTGCACATACTCAGACCCGTCACCAGGGCTCAGTCTTAAGGGGGGCATATGAACTGCATGAGACACAATTAATGCACAATTATTACAAAATATTCTTGATAATCCGATATGCTATTGTATTCGTGCAGCACTGACGCATAACTATACTGCGTCTACTATACTACTCGCAAACTAACCAAATTGGTCTCAGATAGATTTAATATGTCCCGATGTATTAGACCTAAAATTATTAGACTGCAGTAAGTTACGATTATAACAACGTGGAGAGCGGCAACAAAACTGGTGCATTCACAATGAAGACATTCACTGATTAGACAATTAGCACTAATCAAGGACACTTACAAGGTTTTGTAAACAATTGCCTTTAGAAAATGAATAAATGCCAGTGATAAAATGACTAAATCGGGGAGGTTGACACCGCAATCGATCATCACGTTAAACCATAAACAGCAAATACGACCAGCCTAAAGATACCACATCAGTCCTCATAATTAAAACAGTCAATTACACATAGGTAATGTTATGCACAAAGCACCAGACAACACATTAAATATAACACCAGAAGTGCAAAGCACCCCACATCTCTCAAATAGAAAAAGCACCACGGCAGATGCTGAGGCAATATAATATTATGTTGTCATAATTTAAAGCAGTCAACGCAGGTATATGCAAAGCACCAAACACAACATTTAACTAGAACATCAGAAGTGCCACTCTTTAAAAAAAAGACCACCACGTGCTGACAGACAGACACACTCACACACACACACTCACACACACGCACACACACACACACACACACACACACACACACAATCTTAACTTACTTTGAATGGAGCTCTCTCGTTCGGTTCTCCCCCTGTCTCAGTAAAGTTGAAGGGTGTGTTTCTGAGTGTTGAATCTTTTCATCAAAATGTCCTTCCATTCATCCTTGAACTTGTGAGTATAATCCTTTTAAAAGGTAAGCTGAATAAGATGAGTCTTGCGTTTGTGCAATATACTATGCCAGTGCTCAGAGAAAAAGTTTTTAAGTGTTGAAAATGAGTTTTCGCATGTTGCGGTAGATGCCCCAAAAGTTAGGGCAAGGGTATAAGCTGCGATGACAGTCGGCATGGCCTGGAGTGCACAGTGGAATGTACTGAGAATGTTGGCTATTGGCATTTTTCATCTTTGGGGTGAATCGAGGTCTCCGCCAGGAACTCACGAGCCACAGCATATTCCGATTCAACAATTTCAGTGCCAGCAAATCTCAGGAGAGGGGCTACCTTCGGCCTCTGGGTTTAAAGCAGCCATTGTGCCAATGAGCTCAGTACTGCGGTCTGCACAGCATAGCCTTGATAATGCTGTAAAATAATCTCATGAACTCTGTCTTTTCGTCTGTGTCGCTCTGTCCAACTGGTTAAAGAATTTACAAATGTCCATATGTAGTAAATAGCAAAAGCAAAATTATCCGACTGGGAAAAACAGCTTGGCTCGACGCCCAAGTTTGTGCGTGCGCAGTATGGCGCTTCCATTTTAAGTACGGCGGCTCGGCCACCTCCGGCCAGAACTCTGTCAGGCAAAAACACACCATTGCTTCTCTATTTTAATGTCTTCATTATACTTCACTTCAAAATATTATAATTAATTTAGAAAAATTCATAAATTTTCAAATTATATCTGGGCGCCGGTTTTGCCACTTTTGAGGGCAGTCTCGGCCCCCTAAGGCCCACCCATAGCGATGGGCCTGCATATACTGTTGCACCTGGCTCCCGATCACACTCCCTATCTGTCTGTACATCAATGCTCTCATACAGGTCAAGGTACAGGTACAGAAACAGAGCACAATTCCAAACTGGTTTTAGTACTTGAACAAACATACTGTAGCACCCCAAGGCCCTAGTTTGTCATGTAAACCAAGCATTGAAACTGTACCCGGCAGAGTCAGTTGGTCCAAATGCATCTCTTATTGTCTCTAATGGAGCAATCACACTTGTAATGTTGTCAGAGGTCCATTTCATGTTTAAGCAGAGTGAGTCTGTGAGACTTGTCATTTCCTGACAGCAACTTAAATCCTTTAATAGTTTCATTAGCAAATGATGATATAGTGTATGTGATGTTGTCGATGTGTGTGTCTCTGGATCCTCATCTGCCAAGGCTTCTGCATCAAAGCCCCATGGTTTCCATTGGCTTCCTGTGAACAGGTCTCTCTTACGTCTCTGGAGCGCTGCAGTTTCCTGGGGAGATTATGTGGTAGCGTTTGTGTCTGTGAGACACAAACCCTGATAGCGGCAGCATTATCAGCACACTTGAACAGGGTGCATAAACTTCCACGCAGGCCACATCCAAGCAGCCTGAGAGGGTGGAGGGTGACTAGCAGAGGATGACAGGATGCCACGGC
>OMKR01039741.1:4465-16970 GCA_900302355.1 Cyttopsis rosea | reverse complement strand
CTACCAAAAAATCCTGAAGGAGAATGTCCGGCCATCTGTTCGTGACCTCAAGCTGAAGCGAACTTGGGTTCTGCAGCAGGACAATGATCCAAAACACACCGGCAAGTCCACCTCTGAATGGCTGAAGAAAAACAAAATTGAGACTTTGGAGTGGCCTAGTCAAAGTCCTGACCTGAATCCTATTGAGATGCTGTGGCATGACCTTAAAAAGGCGGTTCATGCTCGAAAACCCTCCAATGTGGCTGAATTACAACAATTCTGCAAAGATGAGTGGGCCAAAATTCCTCCACAGCTGTAAAAGACTCATTGCAAGTTATCGCAAACGCTTGATTGCAGTTGTTGCTGCTAAGGGTGGCCCAACCAGTTATTAGGTTTAGGGGGCAATCACTTTTTCACACAGGGCCATGTAGGTTTGGATTTTTTTCTCCATTAATAATAAAAACCTTCATTTAAAAACTGCATTTTGTGTTTACTTGTGTTGTCTTTGACTAATATTTAAATTTGTTTGATGATCTGAAACATTTAAGTGTGACAAACATGCAAAAAAACACTTTTTCACACCACTGTATGTTGCAAATAAATATTATGTGATGACTATGTAATAGTCATTTTCAATTATTTTCGAAGACTACGTATTTATCATTGAAAATGCTATAAAAATAAAATTAAATAAATACACACATTAGTATTTGAGTCACAATGTCCAGATCACATGAGAAACAAAATTAAAACTAAAATTCAATACTCACAGAATTTGAGTCTGAGTGCCAGGGCGTTCCTGATTGGTTGGCGTCGTTTGTCGATGATGTCACGCAGCGGAAATGAAGTACGTCGGAGAAGAAAGGGTGCGTCGTGGAAAAGAACGGAAAAAGTTCGGACGCCTTCGTTAAACTATTCTCATTATTGTCATATTTTTATTCCAGGGAGGCCTTGCAACATAGCCGCCAACATGGTGACGCCACAGTTCAAGGGGAAAAGCACCATAAACCCGTCCTCATCCAGCTCCAACTGTTTGCTGGTTCCAACGTGTGTCAATGTGATTAGTGATGTTTTATCCTGTGTAACGTTTTCAGAATATCTTTTACAATATACAATTCACCTCAATGTTGAAAGATAGTGTAATTATACCAATAATTGTACTATTTGTTCTTCAAGGGCCTGTTTGAGGCTATGTTACGTGAAAGTGATGAAAATTATTTTCCAAAGAGCTGTCTAAAAGTGTGTTTTTGTGCTTCACTAAAAAATTGTATTTATATGTGATTTTTTATTCACATTTTATCAACCTTGACCACATGTAGTCCTCACTTCAGATGGGGGAGCTGCAAAAAACATCGTTAACTGTTAATAACTGCATAATAAAGGATTTATTCTTCTGTTTGAAGAAATCTAAGTGAAGTTATCTCATTCCATGTATTTAGCTGTTTTTTTTCGATATTTTGACTTGTTATTTTTTCCAATTTTGCGTTGCAGTGTGCAGCTAAAGGCATTGGTTATGTTTGGATCTCGCTCAGGGGCTTCATGAATGAAGCCGAACACGAGAAACATTTTAATGCACTGTGCTAAATTCCCCGTGCCCTTGAATAAACTTAAGTGGAAACGGAATCAGAGCCAAGGACTTTCTGACAGCAAGCCAAATCAGTATTTAGCTCCCTGAATGGAATAGCTGACTTTGCAGGTCTCTCTCCCGCTCTCTCCACCAGCCTCCCTCGTTCTGCCATTGGCAGGCGTCCAGGTAAAATATTTTGTGATCACTATCTGAAAGTAACCTCAGTTCACGGCCAAATGAAGGAACATCAAACAAGCTTGGTCTATTAAAAAATAAATAATAATCATTTTAACGAACCCAACTTCCATCCCTCTCCGCGACAAGCCCTTGCTCTTAACCAGGGTCCCCATTTGAATTATTTTAAGTTGACACTTTAAACGTACTCACCGTCTCCTTCCATGGAGTGTCTGTTTTTAAATTCGATTTTGATTAAATTATTTTACATGCTTCATTCATCCCCGGAGCGAATTTCCGGTGCTACTGCAGCTCACATAAAATAAAATGTATGATTACATATGACAATTAACTAACAATTTCAATTAATTAAGTCGTTTCAGGTGTAACTTTATATTGGAATAGTTCTGTTGTGGTTTCATCAGACCTGGGAGAGAAAAAAGAAAATAATAAACATTTTAAACATTTTGCATTCAATCGCAAAACTTTTGAGTTTTTCAGAGAAAAATGTGCTGCGGTTAAAACGGTTTGGAGAACAAACCAATAAGCCATCGAGTTGTTTCGATGTGCGCGTATATGACAGGTATTACAGTAATCGTATTGTACTTCAACTTGGATGCAGAGTGAATAGTCTCTGCCAGGGGTTAATCTAAAAGACATATTCCTCAAGAGGAAAATAGTAGCGC
The DNA here is from genome assembly GCA_900302355.1 of Cyttopsis rosea. Classification (NCBI taxonomy): domain Eukaryota; kingdom Metazoa; phylum Chordata; class Actinopteri; order Zeiformes; family Parazenidae; genus Cyttopsis; species Cyttopsis rosea. The sequence continues at coordinate 14,564 of OMKR01039741.1, read as the reverse complement.
ACCTCATATTTCCACTCAAAATCAAATCAAATCATCATGAAGAATTAATTCATAGTAAAATTCACACTGAAGACTTATAAATAGTAACCGTCTCACGCTTAGTAGTATCAGAATATTCTGCTGAGGAATTTCAAATATAATAGGTGAATTCAACCAAATATTTATCCTATTAGATATTTTGGATGCGACAGACTTTCTGATTGGTTGTATTACATATCTTTTTGGAATTCAGCATTATATTCTTTAAATCCTTTGTCTTTATATATTCTTCAAACAGGCAGCTTTACTCTAATGAATGTTTTTCGGTAGAATGCAAACTGTTTTGCGAGAGGAAGCAAAAGTAATTGCTTTCATTTTTCTCCCCCATATCCCCTCAGGGATTCGGTCGAAACACAAAACAATTCTGGTATCAAGTTACAGCCAAAATGACTTCAAAAGTCCAACAAAACAACAAAAACAAAAGCACATCATCAGAATACTTATAGAAACATGTAGAAATGCCCGGGGGGGCTCATAAGAAAATAATTTTGTTTAAACTCAAATGAAAAATAATATTCCATACGACGCTATCAAGAAAGCTGTCTGTAGAACAAAGTTATAGAGGAAATGACTTGAACTTGAACTTTTCATCATCAAAGCTGAGTTTTGCACATTTCCCAGGGTTAGAGTCTTTCATTAATGGGGGGAAATGACAAAGTTCTTAAAATAAATGATGAAATAATGAAAATGATATGATTTAAAAAAATGATTTACTTTTACTTACGGATTGTTGGCATTTTTTATGAGATTCTGTCATAAGAATTTGCTATTTTCTTAAATTGTCACAAATGTTGGTTTAATGATAGTGGTCGAGGTGTGTTCATGTACAATGATTGTGGAAAATCAAGGAACATTCTAGTAAATAAAAGTAGATAGAATATACTTGATTAGAACATGTGGAGCAAGATAAGTAAGTAGTCGTCAAAAGTGACATCTTTAAAATATTGGAGTGTATGCTGTTTCGGCTAAATCCTCAATTATCGGTGAAGATAAATAAAGAATAATAAGAAGTGACGTAGAAAAGAAATGGTAAAAATGGGTCCGGGTTTTTTCAACCATCATTTCCAATCGGATCTCAGGACCAGTTTCTTAATTTTGGGACGTGTGGAATCCTGAATTTTTTTTCTTAAATATGTCATATTCTAGAACCAGTACTTTAAATCCAACAATTATTTGCCAAAAAAGTAACTTGATCCAATTACAAGTATATTTCCACCACATAATACTCAAAAATTATTAAAATACGTATTTCAAATACATGTAATTTGAATATGTAATTATTGCGGGAGCTTTACCACTGACTGGCAAAGGTGGGAGGCAGGCATTGTCACTGGGTGCACAATCTCAGTGATTCTGTTTTCCGCAGTGATGAACCTTCTCATCAAGTCAGCGGAGAAGTTATGTCGGGGTGCAGTACTGGCAAGCGGCATCCAACAGGCGCCCATCAGGGCATTCATGGACGACCTTACCATCACTGCGAAATCAATACTTGAAGGGAGATGGATTTTGGAGGACTTGGTTGAGCTCACCAATTGGGCAAGGATGGAGTTCAAACTGACAAAATCCAGAAGCCTGGTACTGAAGAAAGGGCGTGTCCAGGATCGGTTTCGCTTTAAGATTGGAGAGGACTGGGTACTCCCCATGCCACAAGGCATGGGGAAATCAACACAAGGTGCTTCCCAGATTTCTCTGGCCACTGCTCGTTTACGAGGTACCCGTCTCCACTGTTGAGAGGCTGGAGAGAAAGATGAACACCTACCTGAGGAGATGGCTGGGCATCCTGAGAGGCATCTGCTCCATTGGCCTGTACAGCACAGGCCGCAAGCTGCAGCTGCCAATAACATCTGTGGTTGAGGAGTACAAGACAAGACTCAAGAGTACGCCAGGCAGACATTGAGGTTAGAACAGGCCGCAAGTGGTCAGCCGGTAGAGCATTGAGGGAGATGGAGGATCACCTGCACCATGCTGACATCATCGGGTCAGTAGCCCAGGGCAGGCTAGGTCTGGGGTGCTCCACCAGGGCAAGTTGGAACAAGGCTAACCCGAAGGAGCGACATGGTGCAGAGGGAGGTCCGCAGGGCAGAGGAGGAAAGCTGACATGTCAAGGCTGTAGCCATGAGAAAGCAGGGCAGCTGGACAAGGTGGGAGAGTGTGCGAAAGAGGGCACTGACCTGCCAGGATATCCGGAGCATGGAAGGTCACAGACAAAGTTTCTGTTGTGTTCTGTGTATGATGTCCTACCTACTCCATCAAACCTCCACACATGGGGGCTGGCAGAGAGCCCCAGCTGCACGCTCTGCGGAAGGCCAGCCAACCTCGAGCATGTCCTCTCCTCGTGTCGGTCAAGCCTGCCGGATGGGAAATTCTGGTGGCAACATGACCAGATTCTAGCACAGTTGGCTGCTGGTGTGGAGCAGGCAAAAAATAAGCCAAAACAACTTTCTAATGGCCCTCGTTTCATCCACTTTCTCAGGGGAGAGTGCAGCAGCAGGAACAAAGTCTGGCCAGGACAAGGTCCTGGCCATGGCAAGCGACTAGGAGATGCGGGCGGATCTTAAGAAGCAGCTCCAATTCCCAGAGGAGATAACCCACACTAGCCTCAGATCCGATATTGTCCTCTGGTCGAAAGGTGGCTCTTATCGAGCTTACAGTACCCTGGGAAGAGAGGATGGAGGAGGCACATGAGTGCAAGCTAAAGAAATATCAGGCCCTCATCTTCGAGAACCAACAGAAGGGATGGAAGGCCTGGAACCTGCCGGTGGAAGTTGGCTGCAGGGGCTTCGCAGGGCAGTCGCTCTGGAGAGCTCTTGGGTAGATACATCTGGTAGATAACATCACCAGGCAGACGAAGGCAGCATCCCAACAACATCATAGAGTTGAGCGGTGGACAGTGGGGGTAGTACCAGGACGCTGATGCTATCGTCGAGCCCCCCCGAGATGGCATGGGCTGAAATTGACGAAACATTGAAGAAGGGGGGTTCCCATTTGAAATCCCACAGAAGCCACTCAACCCAGAGCCAGTTTGGAAGGAGGTGCCTTGAGGGAGGGAAAGAAAGAAGGACCCATGCCACTGGCTCACAGATGGTGCAGAAGCGAGTGCGTGTAAAGGTCAGCCAGTTGTGATAACCCTATCGAATTTTGCATATCATTAGAATATGTAATTAGAAACAGCCGTGTGTGTTCTAATACAATAAGAATTCATGACGAAACAACGACTTAGCCACGACTAATGACCCAAGTGGGTGTGGGTTCGAGTCCTGTGTGTAAATAAATGCACACGCTTTTTTTTTAGCTGCTTATTTTGATGATTTTATTCTTATTTGCTTGTCAGAGGTTAAAAGTTCAAGGTGGGCATGGGTACTCGATTTGGACGTTAGTATTGGTTCAACGTATAGAGTACTCGCATTTTAACTTTTTACTAGAGGGTGCACACAATTAAATGCATCGCATTACTTTAAATAATATATAATCCAGTAATCCATAAATATAGCATTTTCATTTTGTTACTTCGTATGTAAACAACTTATATTACCACTGCCGGCACTTCCGGGTTGGGGAAAGGAGAAGGACCCGTAAGCTGTCCTCTTACATGCTTGAAGTAAATACAATTCACGGCTCATGCTTCCCGATAGTCGCGTCGAGAGTTTATTGCGTTGTTGCGCAAAATTCCGTCATTTAAATATTGTAAACTTTTTAATAGATTTTTCATATTTATGTTAACTTTGAATTTACGGTTGGCCTGGTTGTTAAATAAATTAATTCCCCCAACCCGCATTTTCGCTTGGGTGTTCATTTTGGACCCTATTCTTACCGTTACCTTTCCAGCTTTGCGGCTCCGCACCTTAGTCGGGAAGCCTCCGGTGTTGTGCTAGCCTATTAGCTTAGCCTGGCTCGTAGCCCGGTAGCAAACTTTTTTCGAAGGGACCGACTCTGCGGTGGAGATCGGCCGCTTCATTGCGGTACAGCGGCGAACATAACGCGCGGCCTCTCGGTGACGTTCTAATCTCTGGTTCTAATCGATGGTGCTTTTCTCTCTTGGCGTCCTCTAACTCACTGTGGCTGCGGCGCAACACGTGAACCCACGAGGCCACCTTCTTAAAGGGGCAAGGCCTGGCTTGGAACACCGCATTCGATTTCTTTTGAGTACTCTATGATCATAGTGTCCGCGAATATTGAAGTTACTTAAAATGCCCATCCCTACTTTCCACCTCTTTGACGTCTTGTGAAAGCACTTTGAATGAACCTTCCTTGCCTAAACAGCTCACACCGAGCCATTGCGTTTTCAAAGAATCCCAGTTTGGTTTAAACACCACTTCATAACAAGTAGAATGAGTATCCGGAGTGGAAAAGGCAACCAAACAGCCGTGAAACACCCAGCTCAGCTCAATGACAAACGCTGACAAGGATTCTGGGGTGGTTTTTTGGGGTTTTTCTCATACCAATGAGATGCAAAACCTTTTATTTTGTTTATTTCTGGGACGCCGTAGATCCTGACAAAGCGCTTCCCGAGGGGATGAGGGAGCTCGGAAGCAGCAGGACGTCTGGGCGCTCTAATGGCTTCAGACTATGGAACGGAACGGAATTTCCAGATTGAGGGGTTTTATTCATTTCTCTGTAGGATTCTGACGCTACGGCTTCTCGGTCTGTCCTGCTGTTGACGTCTGGTTTAAACGCTGGGTGGCTTTTTTGGCTAATCCCCATTGACTTGTGATGTGTGAATTTACGATTGAGATTTCAAAACGGCTTGTTCTCGATAGATTTCATTTTTGTAGATTTACAAATATGGCAAAAAGGCATGAGCTTTCAATTTTCCCATTCTGGAAGTCTATTTTGTAATGCATTACCTAGGTCATTAACTCAAAAAACAATTATTTGGATATTCAAGAATTGTTGGCAGAGGAATGGCTTCTGTGCTCATATTGATAATCAGACCAATGACGTAATTAAATTTATCAGCACAATACCTTTAGAACAGCCACTTCACTCTGGTGTATTTTGTCACAATAGTGGCAATCAGCGGTCAGTTATTTTAAAATTATGACTGTTGCCACAGGCAACCACTTCTCCCCCTGACTTCATGTCCCTCATACTACTCATGTTAACACTAGCTAGTGGCGACACCTTATGACACTACAGAGAAACTACAATGGAAGACTTGAATGAATGCAGAGAATATCAAATTCCAAATGTCCCGTTCATCATGTCTCATTTCCCGATTCATGTCAATGTCCAATTTCACATGAATGACAGTTCTGACCACTGTTAGATTGACTTTTAAATTATCTTTATTTATTTTGCATCGTTTGAGTTTGGCGTCTGGGCTCTACTGCTCATCACTCCCGGCGAGGTGCACAGAAGAAAACGCAGCAAGCAAGCAGGCAGCAAAGCAGGCAGCAAAGCAGGCAGCAAAGCAGGCAGCAAAGCAGGAAGCAGAAAGGGCAGGAGGGATTGGGCTGCTCAAATAGGCCCCCCCATAAGGGCGTTGAAGCGTGCGGCGCCGTCAAATTGTCTGACAGAACTACCGCTGCAAGCTTCGCATCATTGAAGATGTACAGTATGTATGTATGTACGTTTTTTGTTGTCTGGCAAATATTTAGCTACGTTGCAGTGTGTAGGTTGTTGTGGACTATTTTTCTTAGCAGAGGCTCTTAAAGGGGTAGTTCGCATTTTTCGAAGTGGGGTTGTATGAGTACTTATCCATAGTCAGTGTAGTACCTGCAGTAGATTGTGGTCTGCACACTCCCAGTTTGGAGAAGTGGACACAGAAGAAAAAAAAAGGCCCACCTAAAAAAATCTATATCAGTTTGAGTGTGCACTACATTTTTAATGTTTTCACATGTTTTCAGCCCTTTCATTTGGCACTACATTTTCTCAACTGTAGAACTTCCTTATTCCTACGCATCAGCGCACACGCGGCGCAATACAGTGAGCTACATAGGTGCGCTGATTTAGGTGGGCCTTTTTTTAGGCGGCTAAAATATGTTTTGCTGCTGGCCCCGTCTGCACCAATACGCCAGCAGTCCTGTCTGCTTCCCCAAACTGGGAGCGCGCAGACCACAATCTACTGCAGGTAATTCACTGACTAGTAGGATAAGTACCTCATACAAACCCCACTTCAAAAATTGCGAACTGTCCCTTTAAAGTACTGTAGGCATACTAGTTATAAAATCAGAGAACGGCTGCATATAAATCCCATACTTCATCCAATTCTTTCAACAGGTCTCAGAATCCATCACTTTCACTCTCCGAAATAGTAGTTGTCAAATCTAAGCTATAACCATTGTAAAAAATGGTTGTTTGATCAGGTAGTGTTTCAGTAGTTTGATGCTGAAACTAGAACGGCGAAAAAATATGCCATACAAAGCTCGCTCTTCAGGATTTGGTGAATTATCAATCTTCACCAGTAGTAAATACTGATCATTTCAAAACCTTGGACTGAAAGTCTGCTTGGCATTGCTGTCCGTTGATCTGAGGCAACGCAGGAAAGGCAGGGAGAGCTGGGGATTGTCGGGGAAGAGGAAAGGAGAGCGAGAGAGAGAGAGCGGTGAAGGGGGAGAAACGCAATTCCCTTTCATGACCAATTGTTTATTTTGCCTCTGGCTCCGATCGATCCAACTTTGTGATGTGAAACATGAAGTCTGTCTGTCTTTTGCCTCGCTTGCTTCTCCCGAGGTTTCCTTACACACACACACACACACACACACACGTTTATACACACATCTGAAATACAACCAGATATTTCTTCCCCTCCCTACTGAGTTGCATGACCTGCAAACGACTTGTTTTTTGCAAACAAATCTTTTAAATGACTCCGGAGTCATTTAAAGAGTCGTTCCGTTTGCTGTCCCCGGAAATGGAAAGGGCGGCACGGTGGCTCAGTGGTTAACACTGCTGCCTCACAGCAAGAAGGTCCTGGGTTCGATTCCCGCCTGGGGCACTGTTGGCACCGTGCTCCGGTGGGTTGTCTCCCGATCAGGGGCCTTTCTGTGTGGAGTTTGCACGTTCTCCCGTGTTCGCATTGGGTCTCCTCCAACATAAGGACCCTGACTAAACACGTGCAGAACACTTCCTGTCCTGTCCCTGACCACAGCATGGACCCACCACCTGGAATTGGTCCCCGGGCGCCGACGAAGTGAGGGCTGCCCACTGCCCCTGGAGGAAGGACGGCCAGGATGGGATGAAACTGTATCTCATCATTCACTACGCCTGTGTGTGTGTGTGTCACCCTCTGCATGTGTGTGGTAAAAAAAAAAAACGTGTGATGAATAAATCCTCCTGCAGTATGGAGGCCAGTGAAAATGTTACGGTGGTTTTATACCTGTTATTCAGTCTCCCTTTCAAGCTGTTGGAGCTGCTTGACGGAGACGGATGGAATGCTATGACGTGAGCATCGCGCCGAAAAAGGGGCGTGTCAACCCGTTTGACAATTTCATCTAAAAGATATTGAAAACATGATTTTATTTAAAATATGTTAAAAACAACAGTCTACCTTGTTTTTTTCAATGTGTTATTATTATTATCGTCATTATTTTCAAATCAAATTATTTTCTTTATAAAAACAAGATTTGGTCTTCAAAAAGTATTTTTCCAAAGATGAGTCTTAAACAAGGGCGGGGTCATCTTATAATCAGGGTCGTCTTATATTCGGGTCAATACGGTAATAATTTACGTGGCAAGAAAGATCGGGCAGCAGAGAAACAGACACGTGACACCAACAGCCAATCGTACAGCAGAGAGACAGTCACGTGACACCGACAGCCAATTGAACAGCAGAGAAACAAATACGTGACACCAACAGCCAATCGAACAGCAGAAAAACAGACACGTGACACCGACAGCCAATCGAACAGCAGAGAAACAGACAAAGATGCGGTTGACGCATGTTTCCGGCCTCGGCTCCCACTCACAACAAGTCAGACCGAGGTGGATACGCCAAGTTGCCACAGGTGCCACGCCCACTCGCACACTCTGCTCCCACCGCTGCACCGCTCTCTCTCCCATTTGGAAAACAGTATTGTTAGTATTTTATTTTATTTTGAATTGGCTACTTTTTAGAATAATTTGAATAGGCCATTTGATTTTACACGGAGACAGTTGTCGGTTTGTCGGCACATTTTAACATCCCTAGTGTGGACATGTTTTTAAACAGCACAAATGGACGAACCCTAACCCGATAAAAAAAGGCCGTAATTTAGCCAGTGTTCTGAGTTTGTCACACCACCCAGCCACATTTGAATGATTAAAAATAAGGTAGATGAAATTAGGTTTCAAAATCATGGAAAAAAAACAGGCAGTTCCCTCTGTTCCTCTGTCCACCAAAGGCGCTGAAACCACGCCCAAACACGTTCATATTTATTTATTTATTTATTTATTTATTTATTTATTTATTTATTTATTTATTTATAAAGCACATTTTCATACAAATGTAACCCAAAGTCCTTTACAGTGTAAAAACAGCAAAAATAATGAAAGAGAACATTTCATAAAGTAAAAACCAGTAAAAGAATAAGGTTAAAAGCAAGATTAAACAGGTATGTCTTCAGCCTCCTTGATGCACCGTGGCAGGGTGTCCCAGAGCCTGGGGCGGACGCACTAAAAGCAGCGTCTCCCGTCTTCTTTGTGGAAACCTTTGGGACATTTAGAAGGCGGCTGCAGATGACCTTAGGGAACGAAGGGGGACATCAAATGAAAGACCGTCTGTGATGTACGGAGGAGCCGAACCATTTAGTGCCTTAAAAACCGGGAGAAGGACTTAATCGTTGACGTTAATGGTGTCAAAAAATCTGGAACACATAACTGGTGAGAAACGGTCTTTGACGGTGACGACTTTCGATGTCCTGTTCCACACTGACCCAGACATCCTTGCTACACCTTTTTACGACTCCCTTTCTTGTTTACTCATGTAAAATATGACAAACAACGAAACACACACACACATACATACACATACACACAGAAGTACACACACCGACAAACTTGTTACTTCCATGATGTCAAGGCTTGTGGTTTACTGTTATGCTGACATTTACACCGAGGTAACACACGCAGAGTGCCGGAAGGAATATTCAGCACGCCGACAGATCCACCTTTTATGACTCATCAGTCGTCAGTGACCTTAGGGTGGCTGAGCGAACACCCTTTACAGCTCGGGACAAAAATGTACTGGTCTGGCCCAGTCCCGGTCCATCTGGCCCGTCCCTCAAGGGCGATTCAAGAGTCATTTTTAAAGGACCTTTTTAAGAGTTTTAGCCTGTTTACTTGTCGGCAGACATATTTCTCATTTTTCCCTGACTGTTTTCCTAGTTGGTAGCTCACATTTTTTTTATTTATTCCATGTAGAAAGGCAGGAAAGTGCCGTTGCTTTAACATGGATTTAAGTAAAGAATTATGTGCAGCAAACCGGTCCTTATTGCAAACCCCAACACATTATTAACAGACAGTGGTCATCATTCAGAAATAACAGAAATAATCATCCATTGTAGTTTCTCTGTAATTTCACACGCCACTAGGTAGTGATAGCATTAGTAGGGCAGTGACATGATATGAGGGACGTGCAGCCAGGAAGAGTGGTGGTTGCCTGTGGCAACGGCCATAATTCAGAAATAACTAACCGTTGTCAGCATTACTGGGAGATAAAATATTTAGGGAAGGCTTCTCACCATATTGATCAAATTTTGCTAATTTGAAGTTAAATAGAGACGGTAATGGAAATCAATTTTGTTGCTGGCCAGGTTCTTTAAAAATTAACATCCATTGTTAAAATATGAGCACCATGCACCTGTTAATGGGATCTTAAAGGTACAGTGTGTGGCCACTAGCAGTGAGGTTGCAATCTGCAACCTCACTGCTCGTGGCTGCAAATTCAAAAACTGAATTCCCCTCCGTGTCCATGTCGGTGCAAAATCCGTGGTCCCCTCCATGTAGGAGGAGCTACGGTGGCCGCAAAACTCGGAAAAAACGCGAAAGTCCCTCTCTAGAGCCAGTGTTTGGTTTGTCCGTTCTGGGCTACTGTAGAAACATGGCGGTGCAACATGGGGGCTTGAAGGGGCTCCAGCCCCCA
>OMKR01039635.1:1222-11856 GCA_900302355.1 Cyttopsis rosea | reverse complement strand
TTACAGGGTAAAGTGCAGATTTAGGAAACGAGTGAATTTTTGTATTTTATTTATACTTTTATCAGATCATGATGATTTTTATTAAATAAACATATAAATCTAATATCAATGGCGTGGGGCCGCCACCCCAAGGTTGAGAATCTCTGACATTAAGACTAAAATTTAACAGTTTTAATCTCCAGTGGGGAGTAAAATGCCTGGACAAGGAATATAAGGAAGCTAGTATAAGGAGGCTTTAAAACGGCTTTCCAGACAGTCCAGCTCCATTCACTAGTTTTGGAAATCAAGGGCGTCGAACAGGAAGGCGTGTGAAGTTGGGTCTCCGAAAAGCGTCTTGCAGAGGGGCGGGTACCTGTTGTGCATCTCCCACAGCTTGGCTCCCGTCCTGGTGTCCCACACGCAGACCAGTCCCTCTCCTCCGCCGCTCACAATCTTCCAGTCGTCCGCCTGCACGGCCGTCACTCCCAGGTGGTGGGCGTACAGGGAGGCCACGGCTGAGCCGCAGCGGAGGTCAAACACCCGCACGCTGCAGCGCCCAGAGGAAGACCAGGACCACGACCACAATCAATCATCAGAACCACAATCATCAGTACCACAATCAAGAACCAGTATTTGAGGTCATAGTGCTTCCCCCAGCAGAAGTATTTAAAATCCATTGTTGGAGCATCTTAATCTGGGCCATCCAAGAGTGAAATTTGGAAAGATGGAAGTCCAAGACTGCTGTTGAGATATGCAAAGATATTCAAATATACTGTATATATTTATCATAACTGTTGCTGACAGAGACAGGAAGGGACCGAAATAGGAATCAGAATTAGAATTAGAATAAGAACGCGTTCATTCCGCCAAGTACATTTTCATATACAAGGAATTTGTCACAGTGAGGATTGGTGCATTTCTCTACAGACAATTTAAAAGGCATTAAAAAAAAAAAGCTTAACAGTGTGAAAATATAAAAATAATAAAATACAATGAAATATAAAATAAAAATAACGGTAATAATATTTTTTATTACTTACTTTTTATTAAAGCAGTCTGAAAATATTAAAATATATATATATATTAATTAAGAATTAAAATAAAGAATCCTCATTAAAGATTAAATAAAATTTGCCAAATGTACTCAAATAGCCAAAAAATACAGAACTGAACAGAACAGAAATAGCCACAAGAAGGTTTCTGCTCATTCAAGGTCACTCTGTTCACTTTGTAAAGAAAAATTCTTACTAACAGCTGAAGAACTTCACTCATTTTGACAAATATAAACATATGGTTAAAATTATGACCTTGTGTGCAGATCGATACAAGAGGCTTCCAGGAACTTCCAGACTTGTGAAAACTATTCGCTGGCCTGGCAGCTCGTCTCAAATCAGATTCCTCCGGGGAGTCTCTTTCGAAAAACTGTGCTCAGACAGCTCGGCCTCAACAGCTTCCTGAGGAACCAGGCACTGGTGCGTTATTCCTCCTTCGGTTAAATGCGGTTTGAAGGCTTGGACACCATCGGAATTTCAAAACAAGGGAATCTATGAAAAAATAACTTCAAACGGCTTTTCTGCTGAACAAATGTTTTTTTACTTCCTCCAAACATTAGACAATTAATGTTGCTTTTATCCAACATTTTTTCTGCCACGGCACACTTTTTACAATTAAATATTCTCACAGCACACCAGTATCCTGTTAATCAGTACAAACACCACAAACACACAGAACTGTGCAAATTATTATTACCTAGTAAGAGTTAGCGATGCACGACTTGCAAGCGATTTGTTTGTAGCAAACAAATCTTTTAAATGACTCGGGAAGGCAAATAAACGCCATGCCATTTCCCATAATTCATACCGAATGTGACTGATTTACTTGTTGAATTCCTTGATCTACTGGAGCTGTTCTGCTGGAACTGATCAATTAGATGAAGAAGAAGAAGAAGAATAGAAGAATCATTTATTGTCATACATTTTACCACAGGCATGCAGAGGGTGGAGACGACCCGAACACACACACACAGATATAGTCTCTGCATTTTTCCCATCCTATCCGTCCTGCCAGGAGCAGTGGGCAGCCCTCACTTCGTCAGCGCCCAGGGACCAATTCCAGGTGGTGGATCCATGTTGTGGTCAGGGACAGGACAGGAAGTTTTTAGTCTGGGTCCTTATGTTGGAGGAGACCCAATGCGAACACGGGGAGAACGTGCAAACTCCACACAGAAAGGCCCCTGATCGGGAGATAACCCACCGGAGCACGGTGCCAACAGTGCCCCAGGTGGGAATCGAACCCAGGACCTTCTTGCTGTGAGGCAGCAGTGCAAGCACTCTGCCACCGTGTCTGTGGCCTGAATTAGTGCAGCCTTGCAATTGTAATGGAAACACAAGTACATTGTTCACGGCACACTGAACCACTGACCACAAGTAGTACAACGGTTTATAACTGCTGGACTGCGATGGTCTGAGTGATTTTCTGTGGTTCTGGTCACTAAGGCGTGGAGTAGTTCATTCCAACAACCCACTGGGGTGAATGCGTGAGAGGCCGCCTTCATCCTCGTACTCAAAGAACCCATTCACACTCGACAGAAGAATTACCACGAGGGACTGTCATCTTCTAGCCAAGAAAGCAAATCAGAAACAGACAAAGGAGTCGAAGCAGATGCTTCACGTGAGGATTTCTGTCTCCGACTAATTTATCTTGATGTGTACATATTTTCTTTAATTTGTTTCTGGCGCACTAAGCCGGTGGGTAACAGCTTTTTGGACACGGCACCAATTTAAACATTGAACCTTCCTCCTGGTTATATCGTTATACTTCAATTCCAATGTGCCACAGTGTGTAGCGGCAACATTTTTATCTCACAAACAGCTTGCAATCCCATTTGATGAGATTCTGTTCATTTGTTGATACGGAGATATCGACATTCTAAAATGTATTTGTTTCAGTGTTTGTTTCATAGCGGGTCCTTCAAGAGGCTCCAGGGGGTCCCCAGCGAAATTATTAAATACTCCACAATTATGTCATTTAGAAGACGTTACCACCATCGGAGAATGTACAATAATGATCATTGTAATCTTAGTTTCACTGTTATCTCCCCAACTACAGTACAGACACTAAATTCTACTTATAAAAACCTTCTCAGATTGGATCCCAGAGACAAAATCTTATCAAATGGGGTCCGTGGCCGGATCTATAATATGACAATATATATTATACGTGTTGGATTTTCATTTCTAAGATTCTAAAAATAAGTTGCAGTTTGGTCTTAATTTCTCACCTTTTCTATTGGATTTGCACTTCACAAATTATAAAAAGAGAGTGACTCTGGACTCCAGCCTTAAAATCACCCAGTCAGCCATTACAGTGAATGCAATTGATTTCAACCACCCCATCTTCTCCACACTCGACTAGACATAAAGGAAGTGTAATAAAAAAAACAAGGAACACACAAAACCACTCCACAAGCGACTTAAAAAAAAGCCCCCCCCCAGAAAGTTAATGAGATCAGGGTTTTCCAGTTGGTGAGCGGGTTTCAGGAGAGACCGGCGCCCGGGGGACGGAGAGCTCCATCTGCTCCCATCACAGCCTCTCTGGGTCTGATGAAGAAATGATGTCACTCCTTTTTCAAGGACAGCTAAAACTAAATGTCGGGATATTTAAATGGATAGTTCTGTCTGTCGGGCCGTATGATGTGACGTCAACGAGGTGTTTAACGCTGTTTGGCAGACAACCGGTAGCCATGAATCCAGTCCGGCTTCTCTCAGGAAGTTTAGAGAAGAGAGAAGCTGCGAGTCCAAACTGTTCACAGCCTGCCGTCCCCATAAAGAAGCAGCGTATCTAGATTCACCTTTGAAGACTGAAGAACACTGGATGTTAATATTGTGCACAATGTTATTATCGCCAAAGTGAAAAGATAACAAAAAACTAAAATAAAAAACTAAAACAAAAAAATATTTTAAAAATATTTGTTTCCCAATGTTCCGCTATGTATTTTCTATATTTACATACACATATTCTTTTAATACAAGAATATACAGAGTCTCGTTGAAAATAATTATTTATCCAAAAATATACATGATACTTCACTTGTGATTTTCTTTTTGATATTTCAAATAAACAAGGAACTCTCTCTCTCTCACACATCCGTTCTAATCTTTCCTGTTTTTCTTAACTGGTGCCAGGTCTAATCAGGCATTCCTCCAAACGGCCCTAATCAGGACCCCTGATTTGCTGCTGATATTTCCGCAGAGAAGGGATGGACAGCACTGTCTGGGAGGAGGAGAAGAGGAGAGGAGGAGGAGAAGAGGGATCAGGGCTGTGGCCTCTGTCCACACTGATGGAGGCCAAAGCCACTTCCTCAATCCGCTTCGTCTCCATTTGTCTCCGAGTTCCTCTCTCTGAACACAAGGCAGCGCTGCGGCTTAGAACAAACCCCAGATTAGGAAGGAAGCAGAACCTCTGTTGTTTTTCCACATCGTTCCTGTTGTGGATTCCACACCAGAGTAAAAATAAATGTGTTCTCTCCTTTAAGTGGACTTCACACTGAATCCAACAAACTGAAACAACTCACTGGAAATCTCATTCATTTCTATGGAGAGCTGGAAACCGCATGCAAAAAGCTACAACTATGAGTGGAAGCCACTGGTGTCGAGTCCAGAAGGCTAGCATTAATGGAATGGGGCTTAAAACTAAGTAGATAAGTTATGTGTTTAAAATAACGACGTTATTAACGTTAACATTGGGTGTCACCATATTCATTATCAATCTTTCAGGTTACTTTATTTATACCCCAAGCATCCGTCTTTACATAAACAGAAATTTAGACACAATAGACAACATGATGAAATCAAACAGGGCTTATGAATAAAATAGCAATTGGAATAAATAAAATAAAAGAGTTGCTTCTGCTGAATCTATATCTTTGTATATTAAAATTATTATTATCATTATTATAATATATATAATTAATAATGAATATATTATTAATATTAATAATTAATATATTATAATTAATTGTGTGTATGGTTTAATTTGTGGGCTCTTTGAAAATGGTAAATGTCCAGCTCTCACCTTTTCTCAGACATATTTTGTGATGCAAAATCTAGATACATGCGCCACTTTCCGAACGTCGGATCCGTTGCCAGATCCAGCGTGAAAGGCAGCGGCTTTAGAAAACATCAGCGACGCGTCTTTGTCTTCACTCCGCCAAAGAAAACCTCAATAAGCGATAAGAAAAGAAGAGGAGGAGAAGAGAAGCGGCCTTTCAGCGACAAAACAGCCTGAGGGATGAGGAGCGGAGTGAGGTCTGGCACGCAGCGCCGCCTCCATTAGCAGCGACGACAACAGATGCAAAGGGATCCTTTATTGGTCTTTTCCTCATTTTTAGAGCCAGGTTACACACACACACACACACACACACACCTCACTTCCAGTCGCTGCCGTCCGTCTCGTGCTTTTCCAGATTTTTGTGATGTTGTTGTGTTGTTTTTTTTTTTGTGTGTTCCAGGGAGTGGAGGATGGAGAGACGGAGGATAAAGAGACAGGGTATGGAGAGATGGAGGTGTGAAGACAGACAGATTGAACTGCGCTTCGTCTATCCAAAACACTCCACAGACACCTGCTCTCCGCTGTTCCAGCTCACCCTTATTGGGTGGCATTGTGCGCAGCGGAAGACTGTTTAAAAGCTTGTTTTCTAGTGTAGTGCCTGGCGAGGTCTTAGAGTGTGAGTGTGAGTGTGTGTGTGTGTGTGTGTGTGTGTGTGTGTGTGTGTGTGTGTGTGCACGCACGTGGGTGTGCGCGTCTGCGTGTGTGTCTTTTCGCCTGCCGGCATCGTAAACAGTGCGTTTGTGTGTAAGTATTGTCCTGAAGCATTGTCCTTTTGTGTTCTGCATCTGTGTGTGGATGTGAGATAATGATACGTGTCCATGTGTTTATCTGTGTGTGTGTGTGTGTGTGTGTGTGTGTGTGTGTCAGCCAATTTAACAAAGTTTTTGTGTACCCCTATATTTCCTTAAGCATGGATCATTTTGATTTAGCATCTCTGCGGAAGTGTGATAATTAAGTGTTTGTGGCTGTTGCAAGTGTGTGCGGTTGTGTGTGTGTGTGTGTGTGTGTGTGTGTGTGCACTAACCTCCTGTCTTTGTTTCCGCACACCAGCAGGTGAGGCGGACTGTCTCTCAAGTTGACGCACGTGAAATCTCCCGGGGAGTTTCCGACGCACGCGGCGGTCTGCAGCGTCTCCAGGCTGTAGACGTGGATCTGAGACGAAGGCAACATGTCACCCAAAAACACAATGTAATGCCTCTCGTCTTCCCTCCATCACTTGTTACTTTATGAAATGCAATTACGGTTAAACACAATGAATTCGGCAACAGTTTGGATTCCAACTGCCGCTTCCCCTTTCACATGACGTGTTGGCTAAACGCCTCTAGAGTCTTCTATGGTTATACTTTAATTATCCTAAAAACAGGTTTCTCCGTCCAATACAAGACAGTATCACTTTGGTAAAGTGAGACAAGCTGAAATTTACCCTGATTCTGATCCTAATTGTGACCGCTGTGCTAGTTCACAGGCTGATCTTTGTCACATGTTTTGGTTCTGCCCAAGGCTTGGATCTTACTGGTCCTCTGTATTTGATGTATTTTTGAAAATCCTAAATACGAGAGTACAGCCTAGTCCATTGTTAGCCATTCTGATTTACTTCTAACCCCCATTCTTTGCCTGGCTAACAGACATGATTCAGAGGGGTTAGGGAGACATTCTTAAAAAAAGGCAGCATAAGGCATTCAAAATAAGGGTTTTATTTATACTAAATCAACTTAGAATGGGTTGCAAAAACAAGTGCAGGGGGTAACATTTACAACACACGCTAGGGCCCAAATAAAAATTAGGTCAACTTAACTTAAAGAGGGTTTAAAACAAAGCCGACCAGACACACCAAACGGACCTCCCCAAATGAAACAGGAGGGGACATATATCGGAGCAGAGCCGAACCAAAATGGACACAAGAGGGGTGAGACAAACATCACAAATGCAATTATTTAGCACTAAATATTATTCAACAGTGGACTAAAATAGCTTAAGTACCACATGTTTACATAAATGCTAAATACAAGTAAAAAGACATTAATCTACAAAAATGGATTATTGTTAAAGCCAATAAAAATGACCACCCCCCATGAGGACAGAATGAACTCCTCCACAGCCCGTTAATGCCTGTACTGAAGGACTGCAGCTGTGGACATTACACTTGCCAATGTAGTGTGCAGTGTTTGCATATTTCCAAGGATGTAGTATGTCATTGTGGTAGGTAGGATCACATACTATGGTTTCAGACATTCAGAATTTTCCCTTCAAAGGGCCTCAATGTCTCCTGTTATGTTGATGGTTTCTTTTGGGCTTGCTAAGGATAATTGCTGTCACTTGCAGCTTGAATAACATTTGACTATATGTCTGCTGCTGGAAGCCCAGTCATAGGTCATAGGTCCCAGGTCCGTTCTGTGTGGAGTTTCTCCCCGTGTTTGTGTGGGTTTCCTCTGGGTGCTCCGGTTTCCTCCCACCATCAAAAGACATGTATGTTAGGGGGTTAATACTCCTCTCTGTGCCCCTGACCAAGGCACTGGTAAAAGAGCTGGAGTTGGTCCCCGGGCGCTGCACTGCGGCTGCCCACTGCTAGGTACAATCCTAGGTATAGGATGGTTCAAATGCAGAGGACAACTCATTTCCCCCAGAGGGATTAATAAAGTATAAATGGTTGCCCTTTGATCCAAATGATCAAATTTAATATCAAGCCACAGAATTATCATGCAGATAAATTATGCAAACCATGGCAGCAAGGATGTGCTACAGCGCTAATTAATTAAAAGCATTGCAGCTTTTTCTCCAACTCTGGGAGAGAACAAAAGAACAAAAAGCAAACAAAAAGCCCAAACAAAAACCCTAATCAACCTAATGGCTTCATACAATCAGATGGAGAGACGCACATCACCGCCCTCAAGCTTAATAGCTGCAGAAAACTCCTTTTTTTTTTTTAACCAAGTTACAATGATGTAATCTGGAGTCGGCTTAATTGGGCAATTAGCGTTTTCTCCTCCAAATGGGAGAGAAGAAGCGAGGTGACTGCCAGACAAAGCTGTCTTTGAATAATTGAAAAGATAAAAGACAAAATAAAAACAGGGAGGGAAGGAGGATGACAAAAGAGTTGGTGGAGGAGGAGAGTGAGAGACCAAAGACAGAGGTGAGAAGACGGAAGAAAGAGAAAGATGGAGAGACAGAGGGAATGTGAGAGAGATCAATGGAGGCAGACTGGAGGAAAGAGGGATCTATGATGTAAGCCTTGAGAAGGTGCCAGAGGGTTTGGTGTGTGTGTGTGTGTACCACCCCCCCCTCCCTTTATTTGGGCCAAGCAGAGCCTTAATTGTGTATCGCTCCAGGACGACGCTAAAAATTGCGCACTGGACTTTGAAATGACAGCTTGATAGGATTTGGACGCAGGTCTCTCTGGGGAGGGATGAGGTAAAGGAGGGAGGGCGTGTGCAGAAATTAGGTTCTGCCTCCTGTTCTTCAGAATCACAACAGTTTTAGGAGGATTGGTTTTTGTTTTTTGTTTTTTTTTTAACAAAAAGATACAAAATGCATTCATCGCAAAGAAAAAGCGGGTTGATGGTGACACTGTTGTAATGGAATCAGTGTGAGGGAAGGGGACCCGTAGGTGCTGGAATCCAGGTGAGATGTTCAAGGTTCAGTAAGTAAACAATGAACATGAATAAATCGATCATAGTCGGGTTCAGGCAATATTCAGAATATTGCAAATGTCATGTAAACACCTTACCCAAATTATCTTAATCAGGTTAAACTCGAAATAGCACGACCCGATGAACAGACCTAGATTTCTCCTCAATCATTCCATTTATTGTGGCTTAACCGGGACATGATCGGCATATTTTTCTAAAGTAAAGAGTAAGTAAAGAGAATTTACACACACAAAAAAAAAATCCAGTTTTTACTAAATTAAGTCCCATAGCAACGGAGAGCAACGGAGAGACGTGCGTGACGCGGCACGAACGGGATTTTTTTGTTTCGCTGAAGTAGGAAACGGAGGAAAACTAATAAATCTAAATCTGAAATAAAAACGCACTCTTTCTCACACTTTTCTGGGGAACGGGGACACGAGGAACATCCGAGTTGGTAGTCGTTCTCTGAGTTTTGTTTGCGTTTTTCCTTTCATACAAGTAGGAAACTGAAGAAAATAAATCAATCAATCAATCTAACTCTGAAATGAAAACACAGGGAAACCGGCACGCAAACCAGTGCGGAGGAGAGAGAGAAAACTCCCCTTCAATTATGTTAGTTGTGTTTGCGTTTTTCATTTTCCATACAAGTAAAAAAAAATAAAATAAGGAAACTAAATAAATCGAAATCTTTCTACAAATCTCTTTGTAGAAAATCTCTTTCTCTGACACCTGCGTCTCAGCATTCAGAGATTTAACTGATTATCAGATAAACTTATATATTACAATATTATAATCACATATGTATATTATCATCATTACATCATTATTAAATCTTCAATTTGACCAGATTTATATTAGTTGGGTCTATGCCACTCGCCAGGTAAACTTGGGTTTTTCAGTAATCGCATTATTCCAAACGCATAGGGGGGGCTTTGCAATCCAGTACCAATAAAAGCCTTTGTTTAACCACACTGAAGCGAGGGGGGGGGCTTCCAATGTCTGGTTTCTGGAGACAATTTGAAGCCTCGGGTTTGGGTTTACACTTGCCACCATCTTTCCAGGATAGGGGAAGGTAAAAACACAAGCACTTTGCTTGAACGCGAATGAGAGACCTGTCAATCAAGTCAACTAGGCCCCCAAATATACCCCATTTTAAGCCTTAATATCTTCTTTATGGAACAATAATTGGAAGAATGATTTGTGCCTCTTGGATGGGCATTGGCAAAAGCTCAGCTCATCTGATTACACAAAGTGAGTCACTATTTTGTTGGCAGCCGCTCAAGCACCGCTCAAGGATCCTTCAATTGGTTTTCTTAATTAAGAGAAGCGATCCAATCAAATAACAAAATCACATAACATTCATCCACCCACATCCACACACCATATAATGTTACACACACAATATACATCTTTAAATCTATTCTGCCATACAAATAATACTTCTTTCTTGAAACAAAGGCACTGATGGATGCCATATTTGTTGAAGCAGCTCTGGCCGAGTTCTGGGTTCGAGCTCCGTATGTCAGAGTAAATGCCAACATGTGTTGACGGGGATGCCAAGGCCTGGGAGGAGGCCCAGGTGCCCCAGGAGCACTGGCAAGGAGAGGACCAATAGTAATGAGGATCTGGATACCGGCTCTACACGCACGACTTAGCGGTGACCAGCAAATTTGATATCACAACATCTAGCGGTTTCAGTGGGACTTGTAATGTAATCCGCCCACACACATGATGGATTACCACTCTAACTCTAAAAAGTCGGTCATGTTGAGCTCAACTTGCTTCTCATATTGAAATCCACAGTCTGTGATATTCTGTGAACATGAAATGTAAGCTAACGAGACCAATTCTCTATCAATTTGGGAGGCATGGTGGCGATGACAAAAATGCCAACATTTTAGATTTTCATCTCCTGTCCAC
>OMKR01039634.1:5719-16389 GCA_900302355.1 Cyttopsis rosea | reverse complement strand
GAAACGTCGCACGGGGGTAAAAAATAATAATAATAACAACTTTGTCGAGGGCCGGAGCGCCGTCTCCCAATATGAAACTAACTTTACTCTGGGTCCATGAAGTTAGCCGTAGCTCTCAATGGCTATTTCCGGTTTCGTCAGGGTGCCTGCGGAAGTAAAAGTCTCCATTTAAAAAGAAAATCTAGATCTTCAACTATTTTCCGCTACATACTGTGCGCATTTGTATTATATGTAGTTTGCACGTTATTACTGTGTTGTTTTGTGATGGTGCGCACACGCAACTTATCTTGAAGCCAAGTCCGGTGAAATTCCTTTTAAACGGTGTTTTCCCTGTAAAAACAAAAATTACTTTACAAAAATTACATTTTCAAAACATGTGTATATGCGATGTGTGTTTTGTGGTCTTCCAAATTAATTACTGTTCGATTTCCTACTTTTCTACGAGATTTATGTGGATTTGATGACAACGTTGGTAGTAAGTACGACACCACGTGCTTTTATTTTGAAAAATAGCCGAGAGAGCAGCGGTTGTGCTTTTATTCTGAAAATTAGCGGAGCACGCCGCGGTTGTGCTTTTATTTTGAAAACAGCGGAGCACGCCGCGGTTGTGCTTTTATTTTGAAAATAGCGGAGCAAGCAGTGGTTGTGATCGTAGGATATTTTAGAAGCGTAGATACCGCGTTTGCGATTTAGTCTTGTTTATTTTATTAATGAATTTATTTAAATATTAATACGATAACAAGCAACCCGACACCAGCGGCTTTATAACAATGTAATAGATATAGAAATCTACATTTTTGCAAAAACTCACAAAAGGAGAATTTCAAAGTAATTTCTCTCGATGTTGCCTATTCATAGATCGGAGCCTGCACGTCCCAGAGGAAGTTGCGGAAGGTTCATGTTTCGGCAGAGAGCGGATAGCGGATCTTGACCGCTCCAATATGGCGGACGCGCAGACGCATAGCGGCGACATCCCCTAAACAGCTTTATGGTCTAGTACGACCCCCCTCGATGTAGAAAAAGGTGACCTTCTAGGACATGATCCCGTCTGCTCGGGTGTAAAATGGATCACAATCACAATATCGAGGTCACGAAATCCTATTTTAGAACAAATTGTAATAAAGACTGCTTGCCATTTATTGGAACCTATACCGCTCCCCGACATTACATTTAAAATTGATTCACAGTGCCACCTGGTGGTTGCTTGCTGGAATAGCAATGTCTGTTTTTCACAGGTCTGTAATTATTTGTTTCCTTGGATTTCTCTTAGAATGTAAATTCACTCTTGATATAAATATATTAAAACCAGCCGTGAAAATGGCTTCATGTAGTAATCAAAAATACTATGTATATATATAGTAATACTGTGTTCTAAATGACAACCTAAATTCACTCCAAAGCTGTAATTGTCATGCAAAAGTTCATCCTCAGACAATGACATGTTAATGGTTTGTTGATTTAGACATTTCTTTTATTGGTACACTGATTTTTGTGCAATCTGTTACATAGGTGTTAAAACAAAACATTCTGTATTTTACACCACAATATAAGACATAATATACTGTAAGTCAACATTTTGATGGAATTTAGTTCAGGTGTTAATCTATTGCACCACTCACTTGGCACTAAAATCACACAGGTGAGAAATAATGTAATTTGAGTTATTTCAACATATTCTTAAAATCATTACCAGGTTCATTGAACAGGATAAAATAATCATCCATCTCAGTGACTATCCAATTTATTTCTACTTAATGTCTTTAATGTCACTTTCAATAACACACCGTTTCAATCGTACCGATGCTGATGAACAAACTGTAGTACCTAGTACCTTTTCCCTACTTTCGTTGATAGTGTATACAATATCACACTGAAGTGATCTGAGAGAACTTAGTCATTGTCACAAACTGATTGCACAGATGCACAGCTTGGTCAAGAAAGGAAGAAAAAGGAAATGGTCAAGAAAATTATGTAAAAAGTACAGATTGACAGAATTAACACAAAATCTCCCACTTTGTAGCCCTGTATCAATGTTAACAGTGCAAAAATAAGTGTTGAAAAGAAATAAGGCACATATTAAAAATGATATATGTAAAATGCCTGTGATTGAATATACAAAAAAGTGAACATTTAAAAGGCAAATTGCTACCATTATCTAACTTGCATATTATCTATGTTACAATAGATAAAACAATAAGTAATATCTGTAGATGCTGACAGGCTGAGATATAGGCCTGTGTCAGTTAGACGGACACTCATTCAGTAACATTCAGATTTATTTTTTTGGAATAAAACGAACTACTAGTGTGATTAAATAAACATGGGGTGGATTGTACACTTTATAATCACTTTTCTGACACACACAGAAATATTAAGAAATTGCAGCATAATTTGGTTCCTTTTTAAAAACATATACAATGACTATGAGTCCGATACAAAACAAAGAAGTAAGTGACAAGCATTCATAAGACCCAGCAACATTGGCTGATGGCCAACAAGGACTAAAAATAGCAGGAAGTGTTGCTGTTAGCGAGGCATCTAGCTCACACTAGGGTCCCCAGAGCCTGGTGAGTGTATGCGCTCTATGACATTAAGCACCAAGGTCCTCTGGGCTGAAATGTGTGCTGCTGGGAGTCCAGAGTAAGAGAAGTGCTGCTTTTCCCCAAAGCATCCAAAGACAGAACATTTTTTTTTGTTAATGACTAAAAAGGACTTTTTATAAAATCATCTACATGGTAAGATGATTTACTACATAAGGTGTATTTAGAAAGAGGACAGAACACTTTGCATTAGTCCCTTTATAGACTGGATTGACCTCAAAATAACTTATCTGATTCGTTTTGCAAAAGCTTGCCATGGTGAAACTCTTCAGCTGGGTTAGTCTCCAATAATGACTAGTGTTTTTCATCCTCGATCAGCACCATTTTTGAAGTGGTCTTGGCAAAATTGATTTGTAGTGAAAAAATGTTAAAAAAAAGTGCATTGTTTTGTTTTTTCCTTTAGTCTGCATTCCAAGATGGATGTGCTCAACGTTTTACACACTATGCTTGATCCCTCTGTGCCAGACAAAGGAAAAATACTTTGTTAAAATTCAATTGAGGTGTGGTCCCCATTCTTTTTTTTTTTTTTGTAGTTTGACTTCAACTTTAGATTACGTTCAGAAGTGTAGGATATTGTAGAATGGAATGATATTGATTACACAATGGAATTAATTCTTTACTGGCCCTGCAGCCACTCCACCCTCAGCTGCTCCACCTCTTGACCGTACCAGTCATGGAGCTTGGAGAAGCAACCCGTCCCAGGGGAGACAGGGCTCTCCAGTGACGCTCCTCTCCTTCTAGGAGGCACAGGTGGAGGCCTCACCCCCTCACCCCATCCTCCAGTCCCACTCCCATTCCCACTGCTGGGACAGCCTTCCCAGGGCACACAGGAAGAAGCCGCCTCCCCATAGCCGTTTGTCAAGGCAGCGGGGGGTTTACTCCATGCCACTCCAGACTCCTTGGAAGAACCAGAAGGGAGCGGGACCTCCTCCTGGAGGCTCCTGTGGGTGCAGAAAGGAACTGGTGGGGGAGGACCGCCGGATGAAGACGACGAGGAAGATGATGAGGTAGTTGATGCACCGGACCTCGACCGTGCTACCGGGGTTGGCCTCGATGATTTGGACTTTCCCTGTTGCCCTTCGGGTCCAGCCCCGACCAAACAGCCCACTCCGGCCTCCTGGATCTCCTCCAGCTGCCTCTCCAGCTCCTTCACCACCAACCTCATGTAGTCGAAGCTCGCTCTGGACAGTGCCTTTACCCATGATTCCATGGCTGCTTGGTTTTCGGCAGCCATTTTGTACACCCTGGCTTTGGCACAGTCAAACTTGATGGCAAAGGCAAACTCCTCGGCCGACTCGCACAGCTCCACGGTGCATCCTTCAAGAACAATGACACCAATGGGCTCGCGGCTCTCACGTTCCTCAAAGTAGAACAGCATGTTGCTCTTCAAGATGAACCAGCGACGGTGGTAGGCTGTGTTGCGCTCACCCTTTTTGAATAGAAATCCTGTCTTGTCGGGCGGGGAGTCACAAGTGGCGTAGTGCGCCACGCTGCGCTCATTCAGCTTCATTTTGCCTCTTCCTTTAGGGGTGTCCAATTTATCTACAGTAAATAGACAGTGTCTTCATTGTTAAATGTATTAAACCATATACTTTATATAAAACTGCATTCAAAGCAACTTGAAAACATAAATCCCTGAGTTTAGGGATAGGCAGAGACCTCACAATTTGATATAATGTATAATAATATGGGGCATCAATATGTATCAAGACCCATTGTGATTCTGTAAGTATTGCAATTAAATTAATGCAATTGCTTGTAATTAACTTGGGGATGCGTACTGACAATTTTGGTCACAAGGTTCCAGGTCAATGTAGCTAGTATAGCTTTAGATTTCTAGCCTTACAGAGCTACAATTACACATGGGCAAAACCAATATTCCTGTCAGCGAATATCTTGTAATGTAGCATTAATCGGAACTGTTTTTATATTCTTTCAAACGACAGAGTATAGAAATATGTGGTAAATGCACCACCATGTCACTTTACAGATCGCAGAACCAGTCTGTCTCTACAAGATCTACATAACCGTATCAATCCGGAAAACAAAAACAAGCAGAGCTGCTTTCCGTGTGTAAAAATAATATCATAACAATATATGGTTTAGAAGGCATTATAGAATGTCAAGTTTCAACTCTCCCAATTCCCAATACCACTCCCTTCCTCACTGAATCTGGATCTCTAAAGTTCTTGCTCTGCACCACTGCTGGCTTCGGCTCCACGGCCAGTAAATTGAGTTACACCAGCACAGGTATGACAAGGAACATGCACACACATATACACTCAGTATGCATGTTATTAAGTACACCTGTACAATCCAATACACCAGCGCTGCCATAAATGTTGCCGACTAATGGCTGCAGCTCTACCTACCTCAGTCATAAACACACAGTAGAACTGAATTGACACATCTCTGACTCATGTCAACAACAAGTGAACATCATAAACGTCATAAGTCATCAAGTTTATGTGGAACCCGACGGCTGTGTTTCACTTACTACTTTGTTTGTTTATCTCATATCCGCCGAGGAGTCCTTTCCCCCGCAACTCAGCCTCTCGCGTCCTTGGGCGGCTCTCAACATCCTTCCTTCTCGGCTCCCGACGGGTTCCGCTCCACGGGTAACGCTGCAACGACAGTGGATAAAGCCGCGGGGCTCGGGTTGTTTAACCAGGGGAGCGTACGGTACACAGCCGGGGCGAGGGGACAGAAGATCCAGATTAGGTTGAAGCCACGCACAGAAGGGAAAACGGTAAACACCCCCCACCCCCCCAAAGGCAAAGCCGAGCTTCTCGCCGCTGTTCCGGGAGGAACGTGGCTCTTCACCGACACCGGTCACACCGGTCAGCTGCTGACACACCAGCAGACGGCAACCACAATAAAAGGACGCGGCCGCTGGTGCTGAACACCGCGAGCTACCTGGTGTTAGCCTCTGGCCACCGTCAGCTCCGACGCGAACTCGGGGCCGGCGGCGGCCGGGGGGGCTTAGTCTCTGCTTTGCGAGCCGCGTCACAAGCACGCCGCGCGGGGTGACACTGTGGGGATTAGTCGTGTGTTGGTACCTGAAGCCGAAGCCGTCGCCTCCGCCGGATGTGTTCAGTCCTTCATTCTCCCCTTTTCCTCTTCCTCCTCCTCCTCCAGGCGCGAGGCTCCTGCCACGTGACCGTCCTCAGCGCGCGGGCCGTTTAAAAAAGGGTGGCTCGCCTCGCCCTGGTCAGGTGACCACAACCGGACGTTCTGTCGTCTTGTTCGCCCCGCCCACTTTACGCCTTTTGTCGCCGGACTTCCAGTTGCCGGTGTCGTGCCGAAAAAGTGACCGTGCGCCAAAAACGGATTGCCAAAAAGTGATCGCAGCATCTACCTTGTCACTTAAAGGTTATTTATGCCTCGGAATGACTTGGTTTCATTCATGAGGTTTCTATTTTAAAGATTATAGCCCAACACAGTCCTTTTTTACCTGTTGAAATACCTGTAAAGGGCCAAAACCAGTAACGTGTAGTTTGCCACTTGCCAAAAAGTGATTGCAGCTCATAGTGACTGAAAGGTTGTTTCTGCCTCAAAATGACTTGACGATTTATGGTTGTATTTGACAGATTACAGCCCCGCAAGTCCTTTTACCAGTTGAAATACTTTTAAATGGCCAATACAACCCATACAACCCATATCACCCTCATTCATGAGGGTTATATTTGTCCCAGCGGACAGCAATCCGTTTTTGGCAGACAATCACTTTTTGGCACAACACTCTGGCGGTTAATCGCAAAATTAACTAGATAACGTTAGCTTTTTAGCATCAAAATAAATTGTATTCCACTAGAAAGATGGCTATGAAACTGATTCACTTTTTTTTTAAGTACAGAAAACCCCTTCAGACTCAATTGGCTCTGTTAGGGAGAACATGAATGCCTGCAGTACTTTTTTGTTAGTTTGTCAAGCTTGTGAATTCTATAAGCTGCAAATGGTACGTCAACATAACAGGAAAACTACAGGATATTTTCGATTGAAGTTAGGCGTGTCTTCAAATAGAAAAACAACAGTCAGCTTGCTCTAACTCAAGTTCTAGGGTCATAGGTGAAGCCCGCTTGGCCGTTTTGACAGACAGCTGTTTCAAAGGGATAGTGTCAATCGGTTCAAAGCGCTCACCTGTGAGACAGCGCAGTACCAATGCCAGGTCCCATTTCGGGGCGAGGGAGCGTGCCGGGGGTCAGATATGTCTTGCTCCCTGTAGGAAGCATTTAATCAGACGCTGTCTAAACGCCAGTTTCTCAACAAAACCCTCATGACAGGCAGAAATAGTCGATGCATAATAGTGGAAGGGGATAAATCCATGTCCAGTAACCACTGGAGATAGGAAAACACGTATGTACTCCACAGGGCATGAGGTGGGAATGACATTCTGTCCTTCGCACTAGCGTTCAAGAGACCGCCACTTCCCAGCGTACTGTTGGTAGAAGCTGACCTGGCACTCTAGGATCGTATTAATCACCGCAGATGACAAGCCCCGTGGTTGTAGCCTCAATCTCTCAGGTACCAGGCCACCAACGGCTGACCGAGAAGCGGGCGCTGTTTTATCATTCCCTGTGCCTGAGAGATGGCACCCAGGAACCTGGGTATTGGCCACGGTTCGTCTGCCAGTAACAGGAACATCTCCGGAAACCAAGGTGCGGACGGTCGCTGAAGAAAATAGGGAGCAGAACAATGCCCAAGCTGTTAGGCTGATGGGTACATGCAAACATTTCCAGCAAGGCATGCTCGCGTGCCGGCAAAGCCAATAAGGGAGAAAGCAGAGCCTATGAAATAGAACCCTTGTTAATGGTGTATTCTGTCCCGTTGCCGTGATGTCAGATCTGTTATCTCTGCAAACTTGGACCGGAGTGATCTGCCCAGAAATTCCAACTTAAATGGCCTTTGCACTTTTCCAAGTAGGAAGTCAGAGTTTCAACTTCAATGGCATGCAGCATTAGCAAACTGTCAATCAGAGGTGAGAAGACAAAATAAACCAGCTCACCAGGCTCACTTCATTGTTGCCGAGGTGAGTAAATCTTTGCATCACACAAGGCAAAATAATTGGATCTTTTCGGATAATGATCTACAGAACCGAGTTTGGAGGATTTGGCCTGAGAGTTCTTGACATACAAAAACATTCTGTTGACAGAACATTTTAGAAAGATAATTACACAAAGACACATAAGAGAATTTAGAATAGAAGTTGAATATGGAAACAAATGTTAATAAAACAAAACTATATGAGGAGAAGAGAGAGACTATTTTATCTCTGGGTTAAAAGAACACCAAATAAAAAGTAAAGGGGAATTTCCCTTTAAGATTTATTCTGTATGTTTTTAACATCCAACCCCATACTCATTTATGGAACTGAACTTCTGATCTTTTATAATGCATACTCATATATCACGCCATTATGCACTTACCAAAGTATCTTCATAAGACGGCCCATGGCCTTTGGCATTGCCGGTCTGGCATCTCCTGACACTAATCTTCAATTAACTGATGCAGTTGCTAATGCTGTCGGATCTATTTTGCTCTCTGAAACATTTGCTCGTAATGCCTTATTTGATAAGTGGGACACTGTTGCCGTCAGTTTAATTTCCTTGATTTGTCTGCCAGTTCACAGTCGTGACACTAGACCGGATTATTTAAAAAGGACATTTTGCAGCAGTGGAGGTTGTGTATCCAATCAGCATATAGTGTATCCAACGTCATTGTGCTTCATATTTAGTGCAGAGAAAAAAAGCCCAGAAAGCAGAAAGAGACATGTCAGTGTTAACTGCAAAGTGTGTACTTCTCACATTTTATTTTCTAACAGTTTATAGACTCACAATAAAATGTCAGTGACAGCTTTTTGAGACATTTTATTCCCCTTTCAGGCTGATGTTTGATTCACCCAGAAGTCACTCACGATTACAGTCTGTGTCCAGTGTGAACAAAAGGGTGGAGGATACGAGCTTGGTGCCTCCAGTTTGAGTGTGGAGAAATCTTGTGTGTAAAATGGACCAACTTCTCATACTCTCCATTTCATAGAGATGTTTTCTCCCAAACCACCTTAACTGTGGAGACAGCAGATTGAAATACACTGAATATGGATTATAATTGTTGAATTGTTAGAGTGTGAAGACGTATTCTCTCTGGTTGTTTTAACCACGGAGAGGTTAAATTAGCGGTGGGGATCAAGATAACCTGATTCCATTCAGGATAGTGGATGGTTAGGTAGGGCTGGGCGATATATATATATATATATAATATTATATAATATTATATAATATTCTGGATGTAGTTAAATGTTGTTTTTTGCTGGTCTTAAAAACTGTCTCTACTTGCTTGGTCATAATATCCACATTACTAATAATTTCTCAAATATTTATTGTATGTAAATATGTCATCCCAATATGGTCAAATAATCTGGAGGAATTAAAAAAATATATTGCGATATTTGATTTTGTCAATATAGCTCAGCCCTATGGTGAGGGAGTGTTTCTCAATTCCGTCTCTATAGAATGGAAAGCAGAATGCCCCGTGTGTCACAAGCACCGACTGGCTGCCTCCAAGTCTCTCCAAGGAGATGCATAGAAAAAACACAGTGATGGCAGGACAAAGTGATCAAGTCAGTCATGCATTCATTCAGCATCATGCCTCCTCTCTGATAAAGCACACAACAAAGTATTTGGTTTATGCCACTTCTCCCCACATGAGCCTTTGTTTCACACCATATGGCCATCTCCAGAATATTCAATTCAGGATATTTCATCTATATAAATATTTTTACTATATATACAGTATGCATATACTGTATATAAATAAACCATTCTGTTATGCCCTGCAAATAAAGATGTACACCAGGATAATGTCAGAATCCTTTAAAATACCCATCAGTCATCGAACACAATATCAAAAATATCTCTTTAAATGTTAAAGTCTCCATAAAAAATGGTTGAAATATATATTAAACATGTACATGTATATTTATATACAAAGGAAATTTGATGCAAATTATTCCCTTATAGGGATCCTTTAAAGCTGTATCTATGCCACACTGTAACTTGCAATGTTATCGTGAAAAATAGCTTGCATGGCACTGAGTGACTACATAGATTTTGATGTCCCATGAACATAAAGTCTGGACACAGATCCGTGGCCACATCACTGTTACTTTGTTACTACATCATGATTCTTTCTGATACCACACCGTGAATGTGGAAGGTGCAGTGTGGTGTGTAATGACATAATGCTCTGTCTCCTGATTTACAGTCCTTGAGGACAACAGTTTGTCTGACCCGTTGGTCTCTCAAGACAGTGATTATTCCCACGTTTAAGTCTAAACATCTAAATAGCAGTAAGTTGAATGGAGTTTATTTGTTTCTGTTTGAGAAAAAAGGCAATGCAAAGTGCAAAAGCCAGTGTAACCAACACTGAAACAGAGACTGACATCATTTTTCCTCAATAATAACCCGTTCGCAGTGCCTTCAAACATAGTTCTTCCTCTTTATTTTTCGTAGGGGTAGCTGCAGTGCTTAAACAAGCATGTGGCAGGAAAGACTTCCCATTTGAAAACACCCATTATTTCCTTCTATTGAAACATTTTTCAATCAATAAAATAATATTTATTTGAACTACAAACTCACCAGTTCATGTGCAATTACAATGATTGCCCACCGTCTTCATCCAACCCTCAATTTCATCTTAACCTTTGAACTTCTGCCCTATCTCTCACCTATTGAACACAACTGAGCCTGCAGATTTTTCAGTGTTCTGTTCTTATCAGATTTTTTTTTTTTTTTTGCCACAACTAATAGGTCTCGGGGTGCTGATGGGAACCATTAGCCACTCATGGAAAGAGGCTGCATAGTCTCAGCTGTGGCCTCTCCTGCCTGGATCAGCTGGGGTCAATCAGTGCATGAACCACATGTTCCGTCTTCTCCGAGAGTATCACCGCGTACCTTAGGGGGACAAGAAAATACACAACTTAGTACATTCTTGTAGTAAGGACAGCACACAATTCACAGAGCAACTACTGGAGCCACAGGGCAATATTTTGCAATAACAAAATTACAACGCCCA
>OMKR01039517.1:8952-19598 GCA_900302355.1 Cyttopsis rosea | reverse complement strand
TGGCTGAATTACAACAATTCTGCAAAGATGAGTGGGCCAAAATTCCTCCACAGCGCTGTAAAAGACTCATTGCAAGTTATCGCAAATGCTTGATTGCAGTTGTTGCTGCTAATGGTGGCCCAACCAGTTATTAGGTTTAGGGGGCAATCACTTTTTCACACAGGGCAATGTAGGTTTGGATTTTTTTTCTCCTTTAATAATAAAAACCTTCATTTGAAAACTGCATTTTGTGTTTACTTGTGTTGTCTTTGACTAATATTTAAATTAGTTTGATGATCTGAAACATTTAAGTGTGACAAACATGCAAAGAAATAAGAAATCAGGAAGGGGGCAAACACTTTTTCACACCACTGTATATATATGTATGTATATGTATGTATATGTATATATATGTATGTATATGTATATATGTATATATGTGTGTATATATGTATAAAAGTTACATTATGATCGATTTATGCGTTTCCTTTTGCACAATGCCTTGTAGAGCAGTGGTTCTCAGTGGTCCTGATCCAAAACTGTGTCTTGGGTCCAATGTCGAGTGGACAATGGGGTGTATATACATTCACCTCGTCAAGAATGGATATAAATATTATTTATATTATTTGTCTACCAAATTTCAGATGTTGTACCTCGAATACCTTTTATTTTGCACTGTGGCATGTTGCCACTGGTTCATTTAAATCAAAGTGACCCTTTTTGCATAGGGCAGTTGCCCTTTGCAATTTGTGAAATACAACGCTTCAAATCTTCAATTATATTTAGGTTGTGATTTAATGACTGAGGACAAATGAGGATCCTGAACCTAGACAAGTTGAAAACCACTGCCATCAGAGTATTAATGGTGTCAATAAGATTAAATATGTTGGTGAAATCAGAGTCTGTCTAGCTGAGATATCATATACAGTTTAGTGCCTGTGACCCAACATGAAAGCAAATGGGTCTCTCTGGCATAATAATGAGTTTGAATTATCTTTCCCAAATTCTCCCTAAGAACCTTTTTTTCTATCTACAGGACATCTTTAATCCTAGATACTAATAATATAATAATCCTATTCTATGAAGTTGACCCGATCGATTGTCTCGCGCCTAAATAATGCATATGCAAACTTTCTGTTCTATCCTTCACACTGCAGCTTTGTGGATATGATTTCTGGCAGACATGTCCATAACCTACAGTTGACATGTAGCCGAGCGATTCATTTTTCGAGAAAATGCCAAAGGACACAATTCAGCCTGAAAACCCCTAATGTTCAGCCAAACTCATTTTGTAGTGGCATATTCTGTTAAGTGAAAGCAACCCTTTAACTTCCAAAAGGTAAGTTGTAACTTCACATGAGTAAAACTAGCCTTGCGTGACAACAGATCTGTACAATGTTGAACACTCATGTCAATTCCAGTTTGTCTGCATGCAGGACTTAAATGTTAAAGCCAGTGTTCCTCCTGTACAAGCATCAAGGATCGACGTAGGATCCGCAACCAACGATCGCTGCTCCAGACATGGGACTAAACTGTGGTCCACAGCTTAGTCCCGTGTTTCCTCGTCATTCATGTCTCTTCCGTGCAGTGACAATCTGCTCCTGAAAAAACAAAAACAAAACACACACACGTCTTTTGTCACCAAAATGTGGCAAGAACCCCGAAGCAGATTTTACATTTTCCTGCTTTACTTTTGTCTCATGCAAATTCTCAAACTGTCCGTTTCTCATTCATTTTGGTGTTCTCTGTTGCTTATATTTTTTTCTTTTAAAAACAAACAAAAAAAGGCGCTGTCTATACTGTGAAGAATGATGAACCAGTCACACACACACATGCGCTCACAGAATCACTGCAAATCGTTTGGCCTTTCCTCCATCGTGTCCTCTTCCATTCGCTCTTCCTCTTCCATTTCCTCGTTGTCCGACACATTCCTCTCCCCTGCCGTGGCTGTGGGGGCGAAGCTCTGGGGGCCCCTATGCCTCTGGCTGTGTCGTAGCTTGCGAGGCTGACTACTTCTCCCTGGATTTCCGGGCGGAGGCTGGGCAGAGCCCACTACCAGGGCCAGGTGCGGTGGCGGAGCTGTGGGTGCGTCCGGGAATTTTGCCACAGGTTTGGGACCCACAAATGGGCCCTTGGCTTGGTTTGGTGCTGGGGAGGATGGAGGAGTGGAGGTCCTGTTCTCTGATCCCGCTGCGCCTTCTTCTGCATCCGTTTTGGCGTGTGATCCTGTGAGCGAGGAGATGGCGTCTGCAGGCGCGTGCAGGTCAGAGGCTGTAGAAGAATCCGGTAGTACACAGCGGCGCTCTGCCTCGTCAGGGGCTTCTTGGAGTGGGGAGTCTAAGGGGACAGCAAAAGATGAATAAATAAACAAACACACAAATAGATTGGAGTGTTCTTGCGGTCATGGGGTGTCTGTACAGCTGTGGGGCTTGTGGGTGGCTGAGGCTTTTTCCGCTGCTTGGAGGCACTATGATACAATTCTGACGTCATACACCAGAACTAATTGAGATCAATTCCGTGCACTCACTGGTGGACAGATCACACACACACACACACACACACACTACCAGCATCTGCTTCGAACACCCTCCTGATTACGTCCTTCTCCTTTGCTTTACTGCTACAACTATCACAGAGAGAAGCCATGCCGTAATTGCTGTTCCAATTTCCGTCGACTTAATTAAGTTTTGTCAAATACATGTTTCTGTTTTTCTAAGTACATGTTTGTTTCTATGTTTATTTGTCTCACACGTGATTCTCCCCCTCTTGGAGAAGTAATGCTGCGTTCAGATGAAACACAGTAGACGGGAACGGGATAATGGCACGAGGGGAGGAAAAAAAAAGTGAGGGAGAGGTACGATGGCAAAACGAAACAAGCGTGACGATATGCTGCTATGGTGATGACTCCAATAAAATATATTAAACAAAATAATTTTGTGTCTGTTATAATATATAAGTAAGTAGTAATCCATGTAGCATCTTACTATTAATATTTCATTGCAAATTTAAATTAATGTTAAATTCCCTCCAAAACGTATTGTCATTCATAAATTTCCAACATGGACAGTGAAAGGAGAAATCCACTTGCTTTATCCCTTGTGTACCTTTTGTTTATATAACATTTTAAAAAAGACAACAAAAACCAAAGCATATATGGGTGCATCCCATCCTCCTAGAGCGTGCAATACATGGGGAATTTCACCAACTCATTCAGGAGCTGAAGATGGATGAAGACTGGTTTCGGGATCTTGCTCCCCATCTTCAAAAGATGGTGTAATAATCGTTGCTTGGGTGTCTATATAGTGACGTCAATTCGCCCTTGTGGAGTCCGCGTCCAGCGTGGCTGGTGGCTGAAACCTTGACCCATGTCACAACGACGTCTGCCCTTAATAAAACTACAGCTGAAGTATGAAGCTTTTCGTCTGATGTTCGTCTTTTCTTCTCTAACGATTCCTCGAAGATCCGCCACATCTCTACAAATGGTGCCTCAACCGTGTCGTGATCACCTCGGATTTAAGCTGTGAGTGAAGTCGGACTGTTGTTTGAGTTCAAGTGAATTCAGCGTGGTTGCCGTGGACTACTATCCAGTCTTGGTTCTCCCTGACTTTGAGAAACCGTTTCCGTTCGCACAGACACATGCAATGTTGGTTTGGGGGGTGCTTTGATCCAGACAGATGTGAAGGGCCATGAGAGAGCAGTGGCATATGCAAGCCACACCCTCACCAAGTCGGAGCAGCCATATTCCACATCAGAAAAGGAGTGCCTCGAGGTGATTTGAGCCCTGGAAGACTTCCGGCCCTACATTGAGGGGACACATGTAACAGTGGTGACTGACCAGTCTGTGATGGCTGATGTCACAGCTGAACCCATTCATCTCTTCTTCTCTAACGATTCCCCGAAGATCCGCCACATCTCTACAATGGACATAAATTTCATGACGCCTATCAGTCCAGAAGAGAGGCTGGCCATCTGTCTCAGGTAATCTATTCATGTAAATACCATCATCATTTACCTGTGATAAAGTAGGCCACCACTACCTTAGTGCCCTTGAGCAGGCACTAAAACACTACCAGACAGGGGTGCTGCACCGTGGCTGACCTCTGTAGATATGCATATTGTGTGTATGGGGTGGGGCGCATGCAAAGAGAACCATTTACAACAACAACAAACGGACAATACAGTATGTTGATTATTTTTTAGTTTTAAATGTTTAATGTTTTAGCTTTTAAAAATGAATTTAATTCCACAGAAGCTAAAGGTAAAGTTGTTAATTTTAAACTGAAAATTATTCTCCACGCCACTGAAACCACGCTAGGTGCGGGGAGGCGCACATACACGAGGGGCATGAAGTTTCTTTGCGTTCACTGCAGTGAGTGAGTGTATCCCTGTGAACGAATCACTGATTCGATCCCTGATTTGTTTACAGTATGGGTTTGCATTCACTGCAGGGATATACTCACTCACTGAGTGAGTGCAGAATCACGTTCACTCGCGCAACTGACTGATTGTACGATCACACCGCCGGCGCATATGTGCTGCAAAGCATTTCAACGGAACTCTGCTTCATCCGGCTGCAAGGGGCGGAGCGATGACCTGTGACGAGCTGACAGCTTCACAGAGACAAAAGTTGAGCAGCCTTCAACTTCATGCAAATGAGCAGCGCTAAGCGCTGGGCGACAGCCAATAGGATTGAAGATACAGATTCAATGGTGCTGGTCCTTGGAAAATGGATGCCCGGACCACTGCAGAATTGTTCATGATTCGGCTGTTTTTTAAAATGAAAAACATCTAAAATAAGGAACACGCAATTTTATGTTTCCCTAAACAAGGACAATTCTTTATTTTAAGTGATGGATGGCAAGATTATTTATGTAATTTTTTCAAGAGGTAATTTATTTTGCTAACAGTTTTAATAATTAAGCCATTACATTTTTTTTAAATTAAAAGTCCACGTGGCCCCATAATGTATATTAAATATGGAAAGGGAGAGAGGTTTGAAATGTTTGGCCCATCAAACGCCCAGTGGACAGAAGCCCCGTCGCCGGCAGTGTGAAAGGACGGCGACAAGACGAGAGCTGCTTGGCTTCACGCTGCAGCTCCATCGCCATGAGAGATCAACTGAACTGACTGATGAACAGATAGTTTCAGGAAGTGATTCAGTTCAGTTTGTTCACCCAAAACGATTTGTGTTCGTGAATGACACTAGTTGGAGGAAGTGAAAAACAACACAATACTGGAGGAATACTGGGAAAAATACTGGAAGATTGAGCAGAACATGGAGAGAAGGATCTGAGTCTCAGTAACTGGCTGAATGTAAAGGAGGACTAAGCCGAATTGTTGTTATTCTATGGAAGATTAAACATTCTGAACTCTCAGCAGAATCTTTCCTTGTTCTTTTTTTCATATTTGCATGGACTGGACTATTGTGGACCTTTATTGTGGAAATTCAGCTGGCACTTGAACATGGAACACATTTATGTTGTAAATGATCATTTATATTAGTGCACATAAGAAATTATTGCCTTCTAAGTTGATATCTAATTTTAATGGCCTTGATGGTTTTGAAATTCAACTGGCACTTTAACATAGCCCTGGGTTTTGTTATTATTTGTGTTAGTGCATATAAGAAATATGCCTTTCAAGCTGACAGTAAATTTTGATGGCCTTGATAGTTTAATTTGAAAATTGTCGTTCACAGGAGAGACTCTGTGTTCCAAGTTAAACAATAGTATTTGAATTTAAATATACTTCCTTTGTGTTGATTCTACATGAATTCTGTGATTTACAGAATTTACATTTAAATATCCATTATTACAAGCTTTTAGTCTTAAGAAGAATAAGAATAAGAATTAATTAGTTAATTTTTTTAATCAATCGACAGCCCTATTTTAGGGGGGCTTACTATGTTATATGGTAATGTTTAGGTCAGCATATTAAATATGACAAACATTAAACCAAAGTAGACCTCATACTTTAGCAAACAGTATTAATTAAAATTAATAAATACTTTTTGCTGCAGGCATCTTGCAACTGGAGACTCCTATAGATCTATAGCGAATAGCTTTCGTGTGGGAGTCTCCACAGTGTGTGAACTTGTCCCGCAAGTTGCCAAGGTGATTTGGGAGGTCCTGCTGCCAACCTACATGCCTGTGCCAGCCTGGGAGAAGATTGGTGAGGAATTCTAGCAGAGATGGAAATTGCACGGGAACCATTGATGGCAAACGTGATGATCCAGGCTCCTCACTCCTCCGGATCGGCCTACTATAACTACAAGGGCTTCCACTCCATCGTCCTTCTGGCTGTAGTTGATGCCAAATACCTTTTCAGGAACTCCTCCACCAAGTGATGGTGGAGGGGTCCTGACCAATTCAGCATTTGGAAAGGCTCTGCAGAGGGGCACAGCTGACCTGCCTGAAGATGCCACCCTCCCAGGGGCAGAGGATCTTGGTGTGGCCCCATACAACTTTGTGGGAGACGTAGCCTTTCCACTCAGGAGGTTCATGATGCATCCTTTCCCTGGAAAGCTTCTTCCAAGAGAGAAGGATTTTCAACTACAGGCTGTCCTGTGCAAGGAGGGTAGTTAAGAATGCCTTTGGCCACCTAGCATGTCACTGGAGGATGTACTGACGCGTCCTGGGACAGCAACCTGAGACTGTGGAGGCACTCATCAAAACAACAGGCATCCTACACAATTTCATGCGATGGGATCCTGCAGCATATTCATCACCTCAGATTGACACCACACAGCACAACTTCACAAGACCTGGACAGAGTTGGTGTGAGGCAATGAAGACCAGGGAGACCCTCACCCCCTACTTTGTCTCTCCAGTTGGAGAAGTGGCATTCCAAGATGCTAATGCTAGATGTAATCACCTTCAAAAGTGAACCTTAAAAATTATTTTAAAAAAAAGAAGTAATTATTGTCAATATTATATTATTCCAAAATGTATCAACTGTTTCTTAATACTATAAAAACAACATAGTTACCACTTGTGACAGCATATGTGGATTTATTTTAGAAAAAGTGCATCGTTGCATTCATTTTAGAACATACAAAACAGCCAAAGAAGAACTGGCTGTAAATAATACCTCACAGTATACAAAAAGTGCATTACACTGAGCAACTGGCAAAAAAGAATGTGTCTAATGCCTCACGCAGTGTGGGTGAAGTTAGGGCTGACCCAGACACGCACAAGCTCTCTCAAATAGGAACACACAAACGGCATAACATTAAACCTGTAACCAGAAAACAACAAAAACTTCCTGCCAAATGTGTGAACTGCATGAGATTATGAGAAACAAAGGCTCTTCTCTTCATCAGACAGATGTTTGAGTTTGGAAGCTAGGCTGAAGGCACCAAAGTTCATCCTCGTCATTTTCTTTAACCCAGAACTCCCAGGAGCTTGTCTTCTACTCCATTGTCACTGTTCTGTGGCTGGCCCACATTTTTTCTCTTTTGACCCCATTTGACACCAGTGGTCAAAGCAGCAGGTGAGGTAGGAGGGGACATACTCCGAGACGATGTAAGTGACCCCTGGTCTTCTCCATCCATCGCCACGTCTTCCACTGGCACCATGTTCACCACAACATACTCCTTGGACTCCTGACTTTGTGCATCCTCCTCAGGAGCAGGGCTTTGAGGCATGTTACTGCTGGTTGGCCTGTCCTTGATGGTACAGTTGAGGAAGGTCAAAAAGGGGATCAGCTTCCATTTTTTTTCTTGGTGCCAGCACCTGACATACATGGTTTCTCATCAGCCTTGATTTCCTTCTTGTAGTGGTACCATCTTGTTTTGCATGTCTGCACTATATGAAAAGATAAAAAACAATTAGTATCTACTGTATTTGGCATTGTAAACTCTCATCTGGCATGCAATTCATCATCTATCTCAGGTGACTGAGGTTGCCAGTATTTATCTAGTGCTCATATGTGTGCTTGTGGGAAGTGCGCCTGGCACCTATTTAACAAGTCACAACATGAACACTGTCTTTAATAGTTATCACTCAGAGAACACAATGTTACACAAAAGTTGGCAGGCTGAGCAAACAGCTGGAATTGGAGCTTGACATTGTTATGACATGTTAACCAGCTTCAAGCTATCTGCTAATATTAGCTAGTTCAATAATAACATTAGCTTTACAAAATGTCCATACCTGGTATTCCACC
The DNA here is from genome assembly GCA_900302355.1 of Cyttopsis rosea. Taxonomy (NCBI): domain Eukaryota; kingdom Metazoa; phylum Chordata; class Actinopteri; order Zeiformes; family Parazenidae; genus Cyttopsis; species Cyttopsis rosea. The sequence continues at coordinate 11,453 of OMKR01039517.1, read as the reverse complement.
CAGCACTGTGCTGATTGTCTGCCGTATGTCCGCTTTTCTTGTGACATCTTGGTAAGACTTCAAGCTCTGATCATATAATTCCGGGTGTTATTGCAACAATATTATTAGCCTCTCGTCCATATCTGCACCAGACTTGATCTGCTACGTAACATCCGGCTGTAATTCCGTGTAATATGTGAGTTAAAAATATTTTTATTTGACGGCCGTGTTCCGTTGCCAGTGTTCTCTGCCGGCCTGCCGTTATGCTCTGTCGACTAATATGACATCCGGTTTGCCATCTCCCGTAATCCATGTGAATGCAGCGTAATGATAATTAGTTGTTGATAAAAACATGGTAAGATCGTTCTCCAAAGAGTAGGATTGGTGGGGCTCATGTATAACAGAAATGCTCTGCTCTTGTCATCCCACAGGTCATCCAAAGGACAGAACTATTGCAGGTGGTTCTTGATGATTAATAAAGAATGGCTTTGCAGGTTGAAAATTTGAACTCCACTTGCAGCAATGACATACAAATACCCTGTGTTGTATGCCAAGCCTGGTGAAAGCACAGTTTAAAAAAAAGTAACAAGAAAAAAAGAACCAGCCTCAAAGTCACACAGCAAGGAAAATATACTTCAATCTTCTAAATATCACGCATAAGAAAGCAGTGTGGGTTTGTGTGTTTCTTACCGGGGCCACTGCTGGTCTGGGACTCGTCAGTCATCAGTGGCTCCGCCTCTTCTTGGATCGTCGGCACAGAAGCAAGAAGACCTGATGGGCAGGAACAGAACACAGACTGTAAATCTTTTAGCCGCTGCTTGGATGAGGCTCTACAGTGTAGAACAGGGCTACTCTAGGGTTCAGATTGTGAAACCAGAAATGTTTGGCACCCTTAAAGCCATTTTATATACAAATATATTATATATATATATTATTCATAAAATTGGTGTCTGCCAACATCATAACGTTGCATTTACCAAATCATCTGTGGTTTGGTAAATTCCATCTGTGTGCTTTAACGGTTTGGTTCTTCGTTTCGATTCTGTGTTGGTTGGTGGCACGACCCCAGTGCTACCAAGATGAGGGCAGACTGTGCCATGGAGAGAGAGCACCACTCACCACACAAATATGTTCATTGAGAGCAATTCTCTTCACTTGTGTGTTCACCAAATAAACCTTTAGTTTATTTGTGCACAACCTTTTATGGTGTTGACAGGGTGACTACCTGTGCAAATCAACATGAAGGGGCAGGCACATTCTGCTTAGGAATGCTTGGGATTAGCTGGTGCACCTGAAGCATGCAGAAAATCAAGGGGCTAGTATATTTATGTTACACAAATAATTTGCGATTTCCGTCCAGGGATGATTATCTATATCAATCTAATGAAAGTAAGACTAACTTGATAGAAAAGTATTGTGAATGAGGCCTAGTTTGACTTACTGAGCCCTCGGTAATGAGATAGCTGCTGGTAGACCTGCTTCATCCGTTCTATGTTGAGCCTGCTGCCCTCGGCATGGTTGATCATAGGTTTGGGGTAGTCAACACCCACCACACAGTTGGCCGCCCTCTGGATAGACTCGGGGGCATTCCAGGGCTCGTAGATGTAGCGGTTCGGGTAATCTTTCAAAATGGGGATGTAACGCCTGACGGGAAAACAAATCAAAACACATTAATTCAAAAAATACTTTACTGGCATCCATGCTGACTATTTAGAATCAGTGGGCAGCTCCTGCATGGCACTGGGGACCAACTCCTGAGATGGAGTCAATGCCACTCCTGCCTGGAGTGTGAACGCATGTGAACATGGGGAAAACTTGCAAACAACAGAAAGGCTATGCATGCTATTATGTTGCCTAATAATTGCCAGAAGACTGTAGCTTAAACAAATCAAGAACATTGGTTTTGACCACACATTCTGTTAGGCCACACTATGGGCCGTTTTCATTATTGGCTTTCTCACATACATCTTATACACACACGCTGCTCTCACCTCTCGCTCACCCAATCACTCTTAAAGCTGCGGAGCGCATCATTCTAACACTTGACCATGTTACTATTTTATAGTCAAGCGATTTTCTCAAGATCTTAATGCAGTGAGACTACATTGTTTAATCAGGATATCAGACTCGACCACTCTATTTACAATGTCTGTATGATCTACAGTCTATGCACATACTGTAAGTCACTAGCACAGAGTGCTGACTGCTAGATCATATAAAAAAAAAAAAAAGTTTAAACGAGTAACTTCATTTCTGTCATTGGCAAAAATAATTATTTCAAATAATTATTTTTTTCCACAATAGGAAAATATGACTTAATGTTGATTTGTTGACAGTAGACAATAGCCTACAGTATGTGCCGGGGCTGAGCTCCAGATAGCCCTGGTCCAATTTTACACCTGGATATAAAAATAATCAATTTGTCATAATAATTTGGGTTCACAAATAATAATAATAATAATAATAATAATAATAATAATTATTATTATTATTATTATTATTATTATTATTATTATTATTAT
>OMKR01039503.1:4489-26869 GCA_900302355.1 Cyttopsis rosea | reverse complement strand
CGTGGGCGGGGGGGGGGGGGGTGTCAGCAGTTGGTGCCACATACACCTTCCACCATCAGAAGACCCTAAGGAATGACACTGTATATCAATCTTTTCTATAAATTAAAAGGTAATAAACATTTAGGGCTGAGCGATATGGCCAGAAATGTTATCACGATAAAATATTTCATATCGTTCGATCACGATATTTATCACAATTTAAATAAATAAAATAAAAAAAATATATTTTTTGCATTGACAGTTGCATGCCATGATGCGTTATAAAAACACTTTTATCAAAAATATGCATTGTAAAAAATATTTAAAAAAATGTTCCAAGAAAACTTACCAGCATTTAGCATCCTTTTTTAAACAAAGTAAATACAAAAAAAAATAGGGGTTAAAGATAAAATGGTAAACATTATTTTTATATAATGAACATGGCACAGCACTCGTAATGTAAGTAAGAAGTGAACACGAAGTAACCAGTGCAGCTGCTTTAATTAACACTTCACTTAAATAAACTTTAGATTAATTAAAAAACAAAATAAATATGGCAAGTTGACAGTTTGTGGGGTTGTCCCTCTTCGGCACGTCTCGTCGACATATTTTACACAATTAATATTTGCCGTCTGCTTTGGGTCGGAACTTAAATATCCCAAAAAAAACACCAAACTATGGATAGATGTGGCCCCGTTGTCAGCGATGCTTCACCTTCCACCTTCTCCAAGACAAGTTCATTCAGGACGCCGTGCTGTGGTCTCGAGTCAGCACCATGTGGTGTTTGCGAACGCAACCTACCTAGGAGGGAGGGGCGGGGCTTATTTCTATGTTGACAAATGTGATTGGCTAGCGGTGAAAGGTCTGCTTTACATCGTCCAAATTGGGGGGCTTTTCGTTGCCACTTTATGCGTCTATAAACGAACAGATAGATCTGCGGAAGACTTTGTCTAAAATTATCGAGCCTATTATATTTTGACATCGAGGAAAAAATATCGCGATAATTATAGTTATCGTTTTATCACCCAGCCTTAGATGCACCGATATATCGGCCGAACATCGGTATCGGCCTTGTTGACTATCGGCAAATAAGATGACATTCACCGATGACAGTGGCAATGTTTATCCAGTGTTTGCCACACATAGACTTTACTTAGGTGGGCCGCCCAAGTATATTAATGCCCACCAAAGTATATTTGGCAACGCTTTTTTGCATTTTTATCCGTCTGAGAGAACTACGCCATCGATTAACTAGTGGACTCGTTCTCTGATATTACGTTAGAAGATGTGGACACGGCTCTCCAAGCAAGAAGTGATGCTGTGTTCACGGGAACTCGGACAACATCGGTATCGGCTATCGGCCAAATTGTTATTTTAAACATCGGTATCTGTATCGGCCCAGAATTTCACAATCGGTGCATCACTATAAACATTATATCTTTAATTGCGCCTGATAAGATTATTAATATTTGAGTGTAAAGGGGCTTTAAACATTATCCTCATGCCTAATGATGGCCATTCCCATGCTCAATTATGTGTGTATTAGTTGCTGCACCAAGTTGTGTTGATACCATTAATTATACAGCTTTGGTACACTTTCTAGCCATTTTTGACCACTCGGGAATGGGGAAAAAGGGTCAAAGACCACCTGACCTCATGACCCTGAAAAACACTTTAGAAAACTTAATGCTGTGACGCAGTATCAATAACCTTTGAAAATTGGAGATTTGTGTGATTTTGACAATTGGATGACAAGCACTATTTTCTGAAAATGGATCAGAGAAATCCACTTATCTTCAATGTACCTGGACATCTTATACATTTTCTGAATGGTCTATGTGTCTAGATTCTGGGTCTAGAGTTGCATGACGCTGTGATTATCCTAGAGGTCACAATAGGTCATTTTATACAGCAAGGTCAAGTTTAAAAAATAAATAAATAAAATGCTATCATCGCATTGAAATGGCTAAAATGAGGCCATATTTCATCCCACATGAATGCAATTGGGCTCTTTGGATTCACAAGAGTCTTGGATTTGTAGCAATACCAAAGTTATACAATTCCATGACTGTTTACGTACCACAGTGTGCAGAAATGGGGAAAAGAGAAAATGGCAAAAATAAATATAAAATTTTTTTCACTGCATGCAGAAAACGGTCTGTTTAGGACCCTGAAGCTAACTTACCCTGTGTAGCTGACACATGTCCGGCCTGGCTGTAAAGGTAAGACTCTTGCGGTTCTAATGATCCCAGTTTCATTCAGATATCTTGATGTGAGAGGTCAAGGAACCCGTTGGAAAATAGTCAAGCCCATTTACTTTTGTCAAAAAAGATCGCCGTCTTTGGAGCATCCCAGCGAGCTAGCATGACATGGTTTACAGCTACGGATTCGTCTGGAAGTCTAATTTCCGCTAATACCGGAATCTTACCGGCTTCCGAGAGGCTGACAAACACGGACTGCGCCGTGGACCCACCGGTTGGGGTGCAGCTACCAAAGGTTCCAGTGCTCACACTCTTTAAAAAGCACCCCCTGAAATCCATTAATAAAAAAATTATTTATTTGCCCCCTCTTAGTGATTGATTTATACTTAGGGAGTGTGTTTCAAGAGTCTAATTTCCAGCAATACCAGGTCTGCCACTATCCTCTACCTTCCCAATCCTATACCAAATAAGTCCAAGTCCTTTCTTGGTATGTATTTTTGTCATTGGTGGTGTCAATGAATGCTGTTGTCAGGTCTTTGGGTGCTAATATTTGTTGTTCAAAACTCATACAGCTGCATTTGCCTGAAGGTCAACATTCAATGTCTCCGGAATGGCCGAAGACCAATAGGGGGAACGGCCGTCTCTGCGATTTTCTTGAGGAATTGAGCATTATTAGTGCAGAGAGAAGGCTGTTATAAATGTATGTCAATAGGCATATGATCCAGTCTGCTTGTTTCTCCTAGCCCAGTGAGTCACACTCACACATCTCCTTGCCTTCCTTACTTCCAGACCTCCTTATTTTTATTTTTTTCACACTTTTTATTTTTGCCCAAAGTGACTGAATATATATTTTTATTTCCCAGTTTGAGAGACATTTAATAAAGTTGACAATCATTCAATTTATCAGTTGTTGTTTTGTTTTTTTTTCGCAGCCAATGTGGCCAATTTCTGGGTAGGACTCTCCACACGTGAAATGCTTGGCTTCATACATTGTTTCCCTGCTACACTACCGCTTCCCTACCCCTGGGCAGATCGATTATTTATTGTTTCAATGTTGCAGTTATCTTGACCTGGGGGGTAATAGAGCATTGCAGCTGTATCACAGGGGGTCAATAAAACAGTGGTCCTACAACGATCAGCTGTCCTCAACCCACACCATACAAAGCCACCCGCAGACCCTACCTCACTCCCATGGGATAGTACTCTTGTTCACTGTCTGCTAGTTTACAAGTGGCTGGGAAGCGACTGAACCAGAGATGAACCCTCCAGTGGGCAGATTGATGGGCAGACTGTCTTTCTAATTATTGAATGCATGGAATATTTCTGTAACGAGGGATGCACAGACACTGTATTGGACAATGTACCAGACTAAAATAGGGCATCTGTAGATATAGAGAATATATCTTAATACAAAAGAGCATGGAGAGAAAAAGATTATTTGTCAATAACTTACTTATTGTTACTTCTACCTCCCCTGTTCCATTCCCTCTAGGTAACGAGTAGTAGGATTCACAATTTATGGATTTTGAATAACTGCACTGTTATTATTATGTACTCTGTACAAATAGTAGTACTTGTGAGAATTAGCACCTCCAAACTTAAATGTCTGTACTATCCCTATATAGCCCTATATATGGGTCTCGCATGAAAACATTCAAAGCTGGAAAAAAATGCTACATAACACTTTCCTGATAGGAATCTCTGGTGTAACCTAGGCAGATGCTGCTTCAACAGCTTATTGTCTATTGGGGTCGCATGTAAAATTGTGGCCAGACTAAAACATCTGGAGAGGGACCTGTAGCACTAACTTTTAAAGGCTTTTAAAGGCTTTGGGACCTACCCATGGTGCAGGTTTATGCTGTTCAGTAAAACTAGTGAATTGGATCAGAACGCTGTCTTGGCTAATACTGATCCTGTTGACCACTAAAAACATCACAAATGTCACAAACCCATTGGACTGTGCTCATTATTATGCCGTACTAATAGTTAGTGATTAATAGTTGGCAAACAAATCCTTTGAAGGTCTCGAAAGCCATGAGTCACTCTTGCGAAAGAGTGGGCTCGTGGGCTTAAGTGTAAATTCGTCACATTGACTATGATGTCTATGACGTATGCCAAATGCTTAGAACCTTTTTTGGCTTGGACTTTTAATTTAGTCATCAGTAATTGTTTTCAGCTTGTGAGTCGACAATTCACACGCTTGCCCAGTGTATTTTAAATGGAATTCTAAACATTTTCACGTCACCTGACGAGCTCTAGTGTGCTACTGTGCCGCAGTAGTCGAAAAACACTGATCTAAAGTCTCAGTCCACGGTGGCAGATTGTGTACTGGCCATAAGTGACACAACAAAGTCTTCCTAACTCAGACAATCCCCTCATCTGTCCTTTTGCCACAAGGATCCAGACAAAGGGTTGAGGCCGAACCTCAGCCCTTAAAGGGTAAAGGCCTTGTGGAGGCTCATTTAGCGCTTGAGATTACTCAACAGATGCAATCCCACAGTAGATTCAGATCGAGCAGACGTTGCTTGTTCCTGTCTGCCTCGGAGTCGACACTGGCTGCTAACTTGGTTAAAATCTTTTGGCTTTATATTTGTCATCACTGCACACTACACAAAGGGGATCGTGGAGACGCTATATTGTGACCTCCTGTCGTCTAAGCGCATTTGTAAAGGGGACATCTCAAGAGTAATTTACACAGCATTAGCTGCCTTCTGGAATGCTCTCACTAGTAAAGACTTGACAGTCAAATCTGATGCATTAAAATAATCTTGTGAAATCATTGGGCTCTAGTTTTGCTTAGAAGATGCACGCTATCCCTTTTCTGATTCCTAAATGTATTTACTTTTTGTTGTTTGTGTGTTTTTATATTTTATCTTTTAAGGTTGGTGTACATCTTGTTTCAGCTGTTTAGGCCAAGTCTGTGATATCATATCTCAGGTTTCTCCTGGTTAAATGGCTTTAAGATCATGTTTAACAGAACATATGATGTACTAGTGCAACATTATTTTGGAAATGAATTTTCTGTGCAGCCGTCAGAAGAAAAATAAATCTTTAAATTAGTTTTAATTGCTACAGTGATACATTGGCAGCTCCTCCATTCCCTCACCCTTTCCTCATGCTTGCAAGAACTGCAGTTATGTAATGGATTTTACTGTGCCGTGCAAACCAATTGAGGACAATTATCAGCTATGCCTATATAGCACTGATAAACCTGTGTGCATCTCTGCAAGCGTCATTACAAATACGAGATCCCAGGAGTCAAATTCTTAACAGCAGAAGAACAATTAGACTCGAATGTTTTTCCACTTAAACAAGTTTCATCTCAGTTTACCACAATTTCACTGTTAAATTATCAGGAATTGATACATGGTATGCATTTAATAATTATGGTATGCATTTAATAATTATTATATCTTTGAAACAGGCAATGGGTCTGACCAAAAAGAGCACTTCAGGCTGAGCGTTTTTATTTTGTGTTTACCACTCCTCTTGGACCATCTCTGGCACTGCCCTTGCTAATTAATTGCATGATGGGACAGACACACATCTGAACAGGTGCCCTTTTTAAAAATCCCCATCTCTGTGCTGCGTGTTGAAGTGCAGACGCCCCTCCCAGTAAAAATACCAAATGTCAGTCTTGAATCTGTCAGCCCTAATTATGAGGGGTTTTTTTTCCCCCTCACCACCTGGGATGGCAGGGCAGCACGGGTGGTAAATTGGACGAAGGCTAATATGGGAACCAGTAAGTGGACATCAAGGTTTTGGGGTTAATTAGAATTGTTCTTGATGGGATTTGACAGGATTCTAACTTCCATGTCAATTCTAACTTCTTGCTTTTGCCATGACTTAACTAGGTAACTGTGCAGCACCCAGCTAGCCTCCATCCAAACACCAAAATGTATTTGTGATATTCCTTCAGATTCTGGTCTAATAGATATCAAAACCCCACCATGGCCAACTAAAATTCCACTCATTTATGCCATTAGAAGTAAACTGATGTCTGTAAAATCCAGGTTAATATTGCCAAAAATTTGCTCCCCCTGCCCAGCTATAATTTTTGTGTGTATATGATTTATACCTCCATCTTCTAAAACTCATCGCCATAAATATTGATAATGGAATCCAGAATTATGGAACAATGACCATATTAATAAACAAATCATCAGCGAAATGGCCAAGAGAATGGTTTTATTTTATTTTTTGTTGTTGCTTCACTTTCTGAAGGTTTTATTTTAAGTTGACAAAATTACCACAACCGAACCATGGTAGAGCAAGCATCCCTCCACCACCTTTTCTTGACGTCGCACTGTCTCTGGAAGCTAATGCAGTGCTAAAAGAAGGGAGTGTTCTCCCATGCCATTACTTGCCGTGCATAAGTCATTACCGACTCGTCTATGCCACGTCAGCAGCATCTATACAAACATGTGCACCCATTAGCGCACACACACAAGCATGCAAGCAGTAATTGGTTTCAAAGGTACCAAACCTCAAACACATGCACACACAGAGCATTCAAGCCCGTCCTTTTGTTTTGCAAACGCGAGTATTGAATTGTGTACCTCAGTGCCGCTGTTATGGAGAGGGAAGGGAAAAAAAACATTTAATCTGTTTTTGTTGTGCAGTACTTCAAAACCAGTCATGGGTTTGGGTTGATCACTTTATTTCCAGAAAACTTACAATTAAATTGATAAGAACCTCTATTTAATGAACAGCAGACAATTGCAGCATGATAAAAACATAAGCTGCACTTAAGCTGTGCTTTTTTTGATGCCACATCTATGCCGATCCGTGTCAGTTTCAACAAAGGTATACGTTGCCATGCTATGTTTGCTTTGGCCCCATTGGAATTTCCATAGAATATCATCTGGCCATATGAAAGAGTTTCTCACTCTACATTGAAAATGTCCTGGACCGAGCACTGTATTAATAACGACCTCATTCATTCCCAAGGCAGTTGAGCTTTGTTTTGACAGATTTTTCCTCACCAACTCAAGTCTTTCCTGAAAAAGTGGGAATGGAAGCATGTGCTGGAAGCCCCTCCCTGTTCCTCTGTCCCCATGGGCGTCTCTAACACATTGCCATCCTCAGCAGTGATGCGTAGCAACAGTGACAGCTTCTTCTTCGTCCATGTATTAATCGCATGGACAGGCTTAGGATTCCCTCTTTGCCCCCCCGTATTCAAAGGAAAGTTATTGTTCCTTCATGGCCAGTGGTCATATTTCAACAGCAATATGTAGAAGAGATTCAGGCATCGCCCATGCTCTATACAACCATGCTTATGTTGTAGTTTGTTTACCACAGCCCAGTTTCGGTGCTTGCCTCTGCAGCTGCACTCCTCCCACCCTCAAGGCCCCAGCAGTGGCACAAACGGCAAGCCCAAGTGGCTTATCGGACACGAGCGTCCACGCCAGGCAGCCGTCACTCAGCTGTCACCTCTGGGAATGAAAGGGGACGTAGAGGCATGCATGCGTGACCTACATAAGATCCCACTTATTCTGCACTCTTAGGGCCATATTTACTAAACGATTTGTGTTGCCTTTAATGCACTTGTGTGCATAAATACTATGGCTGCAGGTTTAACCTGTGTGCACAAGAATCAAGTGGAAGCAAGGTTGTGCATGGAAGCAACGGTGCCTCTGGAAAAGATTTTGGTGCACGGTTAACTATTTTAAAACACTGCACAATTATTGTGAAGGTTTTTTATTTATTTATTTATGTTTGTACTATGAACTACCATAAATATCATAACGTACTACCATAAATATTTGGACATTGACACAATTTTCATCATTTTGGCTCTGTACATCACCACAATGGACTTGAAATGAAAAAAATCAAGATGTGCTTTAAGTGCAGACTTTCATCTTTAATTTGAGGGTATTTACATCCAAATCAGGTGAATGGTGTAGGAATTACAACAAATCTTAAATGTTTTTAAGGGACCAAAAGTAATTGGACAAACCAACACAATCATAAATCAAATTGTCACTTTTAATCCTTTGCAGTCAATGACAGCCTGAAGTCTAGAATCCATATACATCACCAGACGCTGGGTTTCATCCCTGGTGATGCTCTGCCAGGCCTCTACTGCAACTGTCTTCAGTTGCTGCTTGTTCTTGGGGCATTTTCCCTTCATTTTTGTCTTCAGCAAGTGAAATGCATGCTCAATTGGATTCAGGTCAGGTGATTGACTTGGCCATTGCAGAACATTCCACTTCTTTGCCTTAAAAACTCTTTGGTTGCTTTCGCAGTATGCTTCATTGGTCATTGTCCATCTGCACTGTGAAGCTCCGTCCAATGAGTTCTGAAGCATTGGGCTGAATATGAGCAGATAATATTTCCCGAAACACTTCAGAATTCATCCTGCTGTTTTTGTCAGCAGTCACATCATCAATAAATACAAGGGAACCAGTTCCATTGGCAGCCATACATGCCCACGCCATAACACTACCACCACCATACTTCACGGATGAGGTGGTATGCTTTGGATCATGAGCAGTTCCTTCCCTTCTCCATACTTTGTCTACCCATCATTCTGGTACAAGTTGATCTTTGTCTCATCTGTCCATAGGATGTTGTTCCAGAACTGTACAGGTTCTTTTAGATGTTTTTTGGCAAACTCTAATCTGGTCTTCCTGTTTTTGAACCAACTGTTGTGAAGGGGTTTTTCTTTATTTTTTAGAATGTACCAAACAGTTGATTTGGCCACACCTAATGTTTTTGCTATCTCTCTGATGGGTTTGTTTCGGTTTTTCAGCCTAATGATGGCTTGCTTCACTGATAGTGACAGCTCTTGGGACTTCATATTGAGAGTTGACAGCAACAGATTCCAAATGCAAATACCACACTTGAAATGAACTCTAGACCTTTTATCTGCTCCTTGTAAATTAAATAATGATTGAATAACACACACCTGGCCATGGAACAGCTGAGCAGCCAATTGTCCAATTACTTTTGGTCCCTTAAAAAAAGGCGGGGGGGGGCACATATAAAATTTGTTGTAATTCCTACACCGTTCACCTGATTTGGATGTAAATACCCTCAAATTAAAGCTGAAAGTCGGCACTAAAAGCACATCTTGATTGTTTCATTTCAAGTCCATTGTGGTGGTGTACAGAGCCAAAATGATGAAAATTGTGTCAATGTCCAAATATTTATGGACCTGACTGTAATATTAAAAATTGCTTTAAATGTGAGTTGAATGGGAAGAGCTCACCGTGAAAGATTTTAAAGCGCGTAAGAATTGAGCACAAGCTTTAGTGAAGCTCCTTGATGTACAGTATGTGCGGCCGTGTTTGTGCAAGTGTGTCATGTGTGCACGGTTGGGAGTGTTGCATGTGTGTGGTAATACTCTGTTCCATTCACAGCCCTTACTTGTCTACCACCCTGAATGTTTTTTTTTTTTTTTGTATACATCCTTTTTATTTATTCATCGACTAAGCATGCAAAAGAAGGCTGCGGCCGCAAACAAAGTTCTTTACTTCAACTGACCCTTCTGCACAAAAGGGATGGAGAAAACTGGGGCGGAGGAAGGGGAGCTTGGCACGAGTGTCTTCAACCAGCTACATTAAAAGCTACATTAAATGTGTGTTGCCTACTACATCTGTGGCAGTTCGGAAGAGGATGTTGCCAGCAGTACTCTTTATCTGGGACCGTTGGACTTTACACTAATTTGTCAAGCACACACGACGAGCAACGGCAGCCATGGCTTTTTGATCTGTCCCCACCTTCTTATATCTATTATCTATATCTTTCTCACTCTCTTTGCCTTGCCAAGACACTCACTTACTCACGCACTCACTCTCAATACTCTCATCTTTGCTCCCCCCCCCTTTCCCCGGAGGCCTCGGTCTCCAGTGTTTACTCCTCTTCTCTCATTTCCTTTGTTTTGTTATCTCATATCAAATTCGGCGCCTATGGGGAGGCGAATAGGACTCATAGGGCTGTGATGGAATGGATAAGCAGAGGTTCGGCTGCTCACGTATCCCATCAGCACCGTAGGCTGACCAGGGAAAGGTTGAAACGTTATTGCAGGGACCAGTGGTGGTCCCTTTTGAATTATTTTTCTGTTCATTGAATTAAAATAGCTTTTTTACATTTAATACATCCAAAGATGTTTCATCAAACTATTCTTTGGACACAAATGAATGTTTTGGTTAGGTTATCCAGGGATGCATTGGAAATATTTCTATTTTTGCACTGGGTTCCTTTTTTCTTTTTTTCCAGTGTCGGTAATTTAGTTTTACTTTGCATCATCCTGATTAGATGTCCTAAGGCTAATCTTTTGTAGTTCATGGACTTCAATACAGACCAGAGCAACAATTAAACGGTACATTTTAAATGTGGGGCATTTTGCCAGGCTTTTACATAACATAATAGTTGAAAAGATTTGGTATGTAGATAATTGAGTTGACTCCTCAGCGCGAGCTGGAACCTTTTTTGGTCTTAACTGCCTCTAGAATCTGGCCAAGACTCATAGTGGCCTTAAAGTTCAGCACCCTTTCCCACTGATAAGTCATCAATGGACATCTTTGCAAACCTTAGGCTGTTAGCTTCACCCCTGTCACTGGAGATCCAATTTATGTGCTCAAGATGTTAAATGACATGGAAAGGGGAAGGAAGGTATCCAGTGTTGCTCAGTATTTTCTATTTAATGACCCGTTGCTTCCTCCAGCTGCTCTTGAACAAGCAGCGTTCTATGATGTTTTAAGGGGGAAGCTTGCGTTGGCACTTTATAATTGGTTAGTATTCCAAATATAGTTTAAAAAAATTATATTATATTATTGGGCTGGCCTTTGACCCAATATGAATTTTAATGCAGAATTTTAAAGCACGCCTAGTTTGAAATTCTAAACGTGTAAATATAGTACACTTGAGAAAATGTTCCTCTACTCTTGTGTTTTCTAGGACATCCATAAATATTTGGTACAGTATTTTATCAGCCATGCTGTTGCACAGAGCACTCCAGTCTGTCATAACTCTGCTTGTATCTAGTTTTCCATAATCTGTATTCTTTATTAACCCCACAAGTGCTTGATCTCATTGGTCTTGCACATTTGAAATTATTTTCTTTTTAGTGGGTTGACTGTTTACCAAATTGTAGTTGTCGAGTCTGCCAACATGTGGGAGCAGTGTTCAAGGAGTGACATGGTTTGTGACATGAAACTGTAGTAGATGTCAAAATGTCCAAGATCTAGGCTGTAGCTCAATTGTGAAGAGGACAAAAATAGGTACAACGTTGTGGCAAGGTGAACAGCCGCGTAATGTATCAATGTCCAAGCTTTCGAATGGTTTTCAGGCCATGGTAACAGTGAAATGAATGTCTTTCTTTTCCTTCGTAATTGGGTGCAAGTAATGAGCCCTAACATTTGAAATGGGTAGCATTTATCGACCTTACCTGCCTCTGCATCAGTTCTGGCTGATTATGTCACTTTTATTTCATTTCGCTGATGAGGTATTTATTATTTAAATACATCATCCCATGGATCACAACAAAACTAGCCATTAAAAACTGTCATTCGTATTTTGTTCCTCTTCTCATTTGCACGCTGCCTCTTGGACTTGCCGTTCTGGTTTCTTATTCACCTTTCTTGACACCCGCGTTGGTTTCCACCAAAGTAGTAAATGTGCAACGGATACTGAAGACGAGGCCTGAGTATTGGCCTCTTAATTTCGATGTAATATTACTGGTAGCCTTGTCCGCCTGATGCTCGTGAGTGCATGCGTTAGCAGGCAATTTACCCCTACACCCCCACCTTTCACAACACAACTTCTCAATACTCTACATTGCTCAGGCGATCGATTGGATACTAGCCGAGCACTACATCGGTGGACAGGGAGACATTATATACCCAACAGAAGTAGTCTTATTTCAAGGACCCTTAACACTAGCCAGACTGACTAATCATGACCACTTCGCTTTAGATCTGGAGGCCCATTTAACTGATAATCAGTGCAAACTTTCACCACGGCTGTACTTATGTATGGCCCCCCGGGAAGGCCCTAAATCACCACTTCATCCGCTTTCCAGTCAAAACGTTTCCCATTGGTATCACGCCACACCAACATTGTAAGTCATATCAATGATGAATGTCCAGCATGTGAACTTATTGGGGAGATGAATTTGACTGTTGCTTTAATCTTAATCTTTAAATTGGGTTTAAGCGTTCTGTTATTGTAATCAGATACTGGGCCATAGGTTGATTATGATATTGTCTTTCACTGATATGGTATTGTTAGGAAATTATTGTGATATACTATTTATTGGACTTAATCCGAGATGATGACGAGGTATGACCTAACATTTCCACAATATAATGCCTTAAAATAATTCATAGGACTTCTATTTGAAAAAGTAGCATTTTAGGCCCTTATACTTGAACCTCAGTTGGATCCTTAAACGTACTGTAGGACATGGAATTCATTAACAGGTATAGTGACTATGTATTAATATTGTGTGAAATTGTGATGTTATATGTTAATGTTTTTTGTCATCAAACTGAAGACATAAGCGGTAATCACTTGGAACAGCGAACCAGTGATTTGATGTTGTTATATCTCGGCAATCTATCTTGCTTAACTTGTTTGTTTTTGCATGACACACACTCTCACACACTCTAATGGAAGAACAGACATTGAAACACTGTCATTTGCTCATAGGTGAACTGAGGTTGTGAGGTTGATGGAGCACTCTGGTGCATCTTTCCCTCAGTCCTCCATCCTCTGCTACAGTCACCCTTTCCTTCCTAACCTTGTTTATTACCCATTTGTTTATAAAAAGCGTGCATCTAAAATCCCTCAGAGGATCAGCCTCCTGTCCATCCCAACCTTTTTATTCTATTCCTTTCTCTTTCAGCCCAGTCTGTCTTGGTTGCATCCTGGTCCAAATTAAATAATGGTGAAAGGGGAGGGGGCGGAGAGGGATTTCTAACCTTAGAAATGGGGAAAAGTTTGACATTGAGACAAAACAGGAGGAGGAGGAATCTTCAACACACACACAACATTCCTCCCTCACACATATTCTAGAGGACAGTGACATAGCCCACATCAATCAGTGTGTGTAGTGTGTATAGCAGGCCCTCACAGTAATTGCAAAGATGTATTTATTACAAAAGGGATTGTGATTCTACACCAGGAGCCCTCCAAAGAATACGGCAGATTTTAGCCCAGGGCAGGTCAGTGTTGGCTCCAGTTCTGGGAAAAGGGACGGTTTGGAATCGGGAATTTCAATATAAATGTAAAACAGTGCAGCCACAGCCACAGATGAGGGCTGCAGCTAGCCATTTTGAGACGTTTGAGCCAAGTGCATTGGTACATTGAATGCACACATGTGCACTCTCGACCTCCACTGGCGGCAAATAATTTGGCCCATTTACATGTGCTGCCAGGAGGCTCAATGGACCCTTGACTTTTGTTTGAGAACTGGAACTAGAATAAATACCCATGGTGGAGACAAATTTCAGCCCATTCAAGTGTGGCATATAAGGTCATGAGCAGACATTCTGTGCTTTTTTTTTTTTGTTGCATTTGTTGGCATCTCGGTGAATGTTTGCAACTCCAATATTCACACACAAGCCCTTTGGCTGAGTTCACTCACTAAAACTGTTTTTTTTTTTCTACTGTGTACTTCAGAGTCCATGTGAATCACTGCTGCTGTTGTTGTTGTTGTTGTTGCTGCTGCTGCTGTTGGTTTATCCTTATCTGAGGTCTCTATTTAGTTGGAAACAGGTGGTTGATACTTTGGAATAGGACTAGGCAAGATGGCCAAATTATGGCCTTTCTTACATATATATTTTGAGCAGTAGTATGCGATGGTATTCAGTCAAACATCACTTTAGATTTTTTTGTATTTTATTTTCTTCTCAAAAAAATGTTCTATTTTTTTATGGCATTTTTTAAATTCTATTTTCATTGTCAGTTTTTATGGCACTACTGCAGTATGCAATTCTATTTTTGTGATTAAAAAATAAATTTTAAGCCATGAAGAGCCATTAACACAAGAGCCACTTGTCACAATATTAATTTCCAAAATAACCTCATACCCCTTCAACACCCACTTGTTTGGTCTCACCCATGTGCCATGCCGCTTATGCACTATTCCATCTACTTCTGATCTCTTTTCTTGCCGTTCTTAAACCTCCTGCTTTTCACTCCATTGCACCATTCCACCAATTTTCCCTTTGCCCAGCTCAGCCGCTATTTTCAAAACCTGCATGGTTTTTCGCTTGTTGCTCATTGTACTTTCTCAAGGAGGAGAACCATGAATTTACCTTGTTGTTGTTGTTATGTGTGTTGATATTATTTCATTCAATCCAGTCTTGTGTTTGGAGTTGGGAGTTTGCTGCCTGAGCTAACTTTAGATTTCCTTACCTCAAGTTCCCTCCAGACTACTCGTTTCAGCTTCATCCTTTTCCTCGGCAGCAACAACACCCAACCCCCACACACAAACACACAATCGTGCTGGTAAATGGGGATAGGGGGAGATGAAATGTGGTATTCCAACGAAATGTGGTATTCCAACGAATCTCAGGCGGGCTGCCTATTTTGTTTTGTGGAGGGATTCCAAATTGAGTTCTGGACTCCCTCTGAACGCCTTAGGGCCACTCCTTATCTTAGGATGTCGTTTGTCATTTTGTCCCTTTCCCTTCCTGGAAATTGAATAATCTTTAATATCCTCTTTGGTAGTGGCTGGTAGTGCTGACTATGATCCATCTCTACTATCCGACTCCGCAATGTTCACACTTACCTCCACCTCCACTAAGGGTGCAATCTCAAGCAATCTGGAGTTGTCGTTCTCACTCCTCCCCTGATCACTTACTGTAGCTTTTCTTTTTGGTCCGTGTGCTGCTTCTCACTCTCCCTCTTACTAGGTCTTTCTCTTTGACTGACTCTTTCTCCACTTTCATGAGTATAGACTGCGCTAGTGAATCGCGGGTTGACTCAGGTCCCACAGGTATTACCCACGGTTTGGGCGGGTGAGGGTCAGCTCAGCAATAAACGTTCTGAATAATTGCGGCTGGGTTGTGGGCAGAAGAGATTAAAATAATATTAATATAAAGTACCACATAGACTATTCTTTTATCTCTGGCACGTGTGGCGCATGGTCTGCCACATTTGTTTAAAAAAAAAAAAAGAAGCGGGTTTATGCTGATGCAGATCGAGGATCTTTATAATCGCCCAGGTGTTGGGCAGTTGCGGGTGGATGAATGGCAAATGCCGGTGGGTTTGGGTGATGTCAGAGCTGACCCGCGCATCACTAGACTGCACTCTAACCTTCCTAGTGAGAGAGCGCGCACACACACACACACACACACACACACACACACACACACACACACAAGCCCGGGAGATGGGTGCTGCTCTCTTGTTCTGTTGTTATCGGACTTTGAATGATTTTTTTTTTCTTGACATCTTGGATAGCAGAGCAAGCCTAGTGTTTTGTAATTCATCATTAAGTCAGGTTGTTGTCATCTCTTAACAATTTGCAGTGTTGTTGCATTTGGGTCCTTTAGGTTTATGTGCTCATTTTCACCAGTGTACTTTTCTAGTCAGTACATATTTACACAAATACATGTCCGCCTTGAACCCCATGTATTTGAAGCCTCAGCTTTTCATATATTGTCAGATTTTTAGAAAACAACTTTATATAATATTAACTCCCAAGTTCAAAATGCCCTTATGTACTGGAATGCATTTATTCTTTTTCTTTAAAGCTACAAGGTGAAAGAATCATTTTTGGGTTGTTGTTTTTGGCAGGGAAGGGTTTTCATAGTTCAAGTGTAGGTTCTTACCGTCTATCCATTGCTTTCCCGCTCTACAGTGCTGGACATGGCCCGTCATGTACCCCTGTACCGAGCACTGCTAGAACTGCTGCGGGCCATCTCCACCTGCACGGCCCTCGTACCCCTGCTGCTGCCGCTGTCTGGGGACCCTGGGCAGGAGGAGCTGGAGGAAGAGGAGGAGGATGAGCATTCAGAGGGACGGACCTCTGTGGGCATGCTCCTGGCCAAGATGAAGACCTGCGTGGACACTTACACCAACCGCCTCAGGTAATTAAAAGGAAAAAAAGCACTGTTAGGATTGTTTATGCCAGCTTTAATTATGTGAGACAATTAGTTTTCCTTTGTGTTTGGGTTATATACAATGGATTACATGCTTAAATTGCTTTAATCATTTTCCTTTAAATCAAACTATAAAAAGGGTTCACTACGTTAGTTGACAAATAGAAAAATAAATTAAGTAAACAGATTAGTTGGTCATGATATTAATCAGCCCTATACCAACAGATACAACCTGGAGGTAAAGCATTGAGGTGCTGCAGAGATGGAGGAATGTCTATTTTAAACTTTGAAGGAAATACCAGTTGTATATATAGTTGACTGATAGTTTTGTTTTCAAAACGCTGGGAGTGGCAATGTCAGACCAGAAGGGTTAACCTTCCTCCCATTAGCCTGTTTTATAGCTTCTAGAATTTGGTTTATGAACTAATGAGCAGGCTAGTTCAATCCGCAATGTTTTGTCAGTTTACTGTAGGTGTTGTTAAACTCACTGTTGACCATTCCGTTGGTTTACGAGAGCCTAATTTATTGAAACGTCTGTAGGAAATTAAATGGTATTATCTCAGAAAATGTGTATGTGTGTGTGTGTTAGAGAGAAGTAATGAAGCTGTCAGAAGCTCTGTTTGCAGAGGTTCATGTTCATTTTATTTTATTTTATCTATTATATTTAACATTTATCTAGCCTTGTTACATTTGGTCCTCCATAGCCTTGTTTATTGTCTCTACTCTACCCCTGCCCCACCACCTCTACCCCAGGACCTTAATACATTGTTGAGATGTGCTTAAAGGATTAAGTAGGCGGGGGTGCATCTCGCATGTGGAGAACATGCAATCTCTCTGCAATCTCTTCCCCATTGCTCTCTTTACCCCTTTTCCTGTCCTGAGGAGTCAATATTTAAACCCTTAAGAAGTGACCCCGGTCCAGTTGGTTTGAAAGCATGGCACAAAACCATGTATCGACGCCTCTTGAGGCTGCTTTTGAGAGTGGCATTGAGCTGATTTTGATGGTGGTTGGTGTTGTAAAACATTAGCAAAATAATCTTCTTTTCTGAGGATTAGAACAGGGCTCACATACTTATTGAAATATTTCAACTGGGTTAAACGTTGACCCACGTGAGCCAACGCTGTCCTAGTGTTAAGCTTGATGGGAAGTACTTTAGGGTTAATTCAAGGTAGCCAATGCCAAGCTGCTCATCCCTGTAGGACCAGGGAAGAATTTTGGTTAGAACCCTTGATGCCGCATTTCACGTTAATTGGAGCTTGGCTGTAGCAGGTGGATAGAGGTGTGAATCTTCACTGGCCTCACGATTCGGATTCGACTCACCTGAGAATGATTTGAACGCACAACAATTCTCAATGTATCGCATACTCAATTTTTTTTATTTCTGTACATGGCTACTTTTTCATCAATTAATACAAGCAGTCAGATAAACTCCATTTTTATTTAGAAAGTGCTTTCAAAAATCAGACTACAACAGTCTATAATAAATATATAATATAAAAAGCTGCATCTTTTCAATACCAGTATCTGTATCACATAGCAGCTCTAAGACAGGGATCTTCCAGAATGTAGCAAACATCACAAACATGACGAAGCAGACAACAGGACTGCAACAGTAAATACTAAATAGCATCAAACTACTAAGTAGTTTATATAGTGTAGTGTATATAGTGTATCTTTATGTGGTACGTGTTCATAAAAGAAAATAATATCAAAATGTTAATATAAATGTCTTAACATTAAATTCAATTGCAAACCAAAATAAATGGTATAGGCCTGGCCTACCTACAGTATATTTGTGTGAAAATGTTCAATCCCAGTATCAATGTAAATGTACCTTTTGACCCTTTCAGTACTGTAGAAGTAAAACAAAATTGCTCACAGCTCAGCATTTGGGAAATTTGTAGGTTCTTGTGTAAGGTGATCCACATGTTCTGGTTTGAGAGTGCTTCTGTTTGCAGTTACCACATCTCCTGCAGTGGAGAAATCTCTCTCTGCAGACACGCTTGTACCTGGGATACACAAGTATCCCAGGTACAGCCTGGAAAGGAAAGGAAATGTGACCTCATGGAGACGCCACCAGTTCAAAGGATCCTCAGTGAGAGGCAGAGATGGGGCTTTACAGTATCTCTCCATTCCTGTGCTTTGTACTGTACCTTCAGTGAAAGCATGTCCCAGCAAACCCAGGAGCAGCAATGAGGCCTTTCTTCATCTTTCATTCTTCATCCTTCTTCTTCCAGAGTACCTGCTCCCCCAGCCACAATCCTCTTCTGCCCTCTCATTCTGTAGTAGCAGTTAGCACTTTCTCAGTCAATGCAACAGCTCACATCTATTAGGATAACTTTTTCCTCAGCCTTGTAAAACATTTACTCATTGTAGCTACTTAATATTGTAATGACAATTTTATATTTATATTAATCTTTTAAGTTTTACATGAAACATGAGGAAATTACCTCGAAGGATGCAGCCTCTGTAGTCACTCTGTAGATCTCCATTCTCTCCTCCTCTGTGAGGCAGGGCAGTCCCTTTTAAATGGGGATCCAGGGCAGAGGCTGTATGAAGGATATTCTTCTCTGCCTTACTGTTGTACCTCTTAAGGAGATCTGCTTTGATGGCATGCTTGAGCTCTTGGATCATTGGTGAGTCTCCAAATGGTGTCCGTCATGTTCTGGAGGAGTTGTGCATTGGCTTTAATGCCTTCACAGCATCCTCTGCATTTGACACATCTGTTTCGCTGAGAGTGCAGAGGTCGGACTCTCCTCTTCTCACCCCAGAGACAGCAAGGTGACACAAATCGCAGATTGTTGTTCTAAAAACCTCTCCACCATGTCATATGCGCTGTTCCAGCTGGTGGCCAGTTTGACTTGGCAGGCCAAGAAGCTTCCGTTTTACTTGCAGATGATGGTTCGCGGTAGTGCTGCGATGGAAGAATGTTGATATCCGTCGGAATCTGCCCAGAAGCCTGGAGACCGTGGGTAGTTAAGCAACCGCTGTGTTGCGAGAATCAACGTCTGAGCGAAGCATTTTATATGAGCGAATTTTCCGACTTGAGCTGCAAATACCATGTCAGATACGTTGTCCGTCACCAGCACTACATCTTTATCTGTTAGCTGCCATTCTTCCACGACATTAAACAGTAGCTCCGCCAGATGAGAACCCGTGTGACTGTGATAAACGGCTCTCGTTTGCGGCATATGCGATAAAACCTGCCAGTCCCTCCTCCCTTATATAATGTGCTGTTCTTGTATACGAGTCAGTCGCGCCAGAAGTCCAGGAATCACATGTAATGGTTACTCGACTAGCTTTACTCATTGATTCCATTACCTGGGCTTCGGTTTCGCTGTAGAGTGCAGGTATTGGCGTTTCTGTAAAGCGACTTCGTGATGGGAGCTTATGCCGTGGCTCCACGGTCTTCAGCAGGTGGCAAAACCCGAGGTTCTCTACAACCGAATAAGGCCAAAGATCCTTAGCTATGAAAGCTGCACAGATTGGGTGATTCTCTTCCCTCTCTCGGAGTTGGGCGGCAAAGTTGACAACGCCTCCTCAATTCTTGGCTGATTCGCTGGGCTTGCTGCGTTCTTTATGGTTGCAGACGTTAAGCTCAGAGTGAAAATGGCTAACGTGGTTCCTTCAAATTCATTGTATTAAAAAAAAAATTTAACACTTTTTTTTATTGCTTTTCCATTCCAAAAAGATCACACACATATAAGAAAAAAAAAACATGAAAAGATCTGGAGTGCCCTGTCTCACATAAAACCTATTTATTGCTGGAACATATTCAGTGGTTCTTTCTCTCATCTTATTGTTGACGTGTAAACATCGTCCATTTCTCCCCACCCACATCGCTCCTCTTGAGCTCTTATCCTATGAGTTAACTGTTCCATATTGTATATTTCATTCACAATTTTCAGCCATCCATCTTGTGTTGGTGGTTCTGCCTTGTACCATCTCTTCGTAATTGCCTTTTTACAAGCTGCCAACAAGACTTTCAGCAAATATCTGTCTTTAATGTATTTAATTTTTGTGAGGCAGATTTTACACACAGTGTGCGTCTTGTCCAGTTCGTGTTTCCCAGCATGTTCATAAAATCCAAAATGTGCCCAGATGTCCGCTTTCAAAATACTGGGTGGGTTTTTTTTTAATCACATGCTGCTGATCTCTACCTCCCTCCGCCATATCTCCCAACATATAAAACTAACGCCCACAATTCAATGCATGAAAAAATATAATAATTATATTTCCAAAACTCCCGATTATGTTCTGTCACTGCATCAATGCAGGATCGTCCACATCACAATGCATCTTAGAATTAAGAAATTTCCACACCTCTACAGATGAAGACATGGTAAACTGGTCATTTCAACAGTCATATCTCAGTGATAGCTGTTACGTCAACATGCCTCCATCACTGATTGCTCATAAATGAGAGATGGACCATGAATTATTGGTTGACAGATCACTGGTCCTGCTATTGGTTGAATGGACAAACTTGCCTTTTTCAAAACCATTGTATGTAGTTAGTGTTTTTTGTGTTTGTAACAATATATATTGTTGAAGCCCATCATGTTTAATAGTGTGTGGATGTTATTGTACATGCATTGTTGCTCGAAAGTGAAGGATTTCCATTGATGCATCTTATAAGCTATATGTGGATATCCACACACCCGTGTGACAGAAATGAAATCCTTGGCAATGAAACAGATTTATGTCCTGTGCGAGCACTCAACCATAGCTGTATCTGGTTTGCCATGAACTGTCATTTAGACCTTAGCTGACTCTGTCCTGAGCCAGCAGTGAGTATTCTGGGACAAGGGGATCTTGGCAGCTGTTCAACTTCACATGAGGTCAGGTAGAAGTTTGCCTCTTCAGTGACCTACCAACCTTTCTCTCACTGTGCATCCTTAGAATCCATTTGCCTTTCAGTGCCCTTCCCATTTAGGTGCAGGGTTGTAAGATGCTTGAGCCCCCGCCTTTCTTAATCTTTGTGTAGAACTTCCTCAAAGACGTGACTCCTGTACCAAGCCACAAGGCAAAAAGATGCCCGGACGCCTCAAAGAAAATTGGGGTCCACTTGGGTCGAAAGCAGCGGAGAGAGATGAAGCCATGATTTGTGTTGGGGGTATAAATGAAAGTTATTTATGCCGTGAGGCTGAATTAAAGCTGGTTCAATAATTCATCTGCACCTGAGCAGTGGAGGGTATTTCAGCCAGCCTTGTGGTTTTGTCTGTCTGAACATTAGGTCAGACCTTTTATTCCTCTTCACACCGCTAAGGCAATGTCCTTCCTCTGTTACGCTTAGAACTGGAATTAGTCAGCGTATGTGAACATGTGCACACGCAAGCCCTCATGCTTGCAGAATTTTCAAATGGAATAATTCTGTAAAAATGGAATACATGCAATTCAGTTCTGACTTGTCTTTCTAATCATTATTTTTCCCCATGCTGACAGGCAAGGTTTCTTATTTAATGTAAAGAGTTTCACCCTATGTGTTGTTGTTGTTATCGCACTGTTTATTATTTACATTATGAGCTCCAAAATGTAAGACCGGTGCACAACTAAAGGGCACACATTATTCCTGCTCATCTATCAGGTTCGGTTACAAAATAATATTCTGGGGCATCAATATTTGGCCCATTGATCAATATCAATGGGCGGCACGGTGGCTCAGTGGTTAACACTGTTGCCTCACAGCAAGAAGGTCCTGGGTTAGATTCCCGCCTGGGGCACTATTGGCACCGTGCTCCGGTGGGTTATCTCCCGATCAAGGGGCCTTTCTGTGTGGAGTTTGCACGTTCTCCCCGTGTTCGCATTGGGTCTCCTCCAACATAACGACCCCGACTAAAAACGTGCACAACATTTCCTGTCTTGTCCCTGACCACAACATGGGTACACCTGGAACTGGTCCCCAGGCGCCGACGAAAAAAGGGCTGCCCACTGCTCCTGGCTGCCCCTGGAGGAAGGACGGCCGGGATGGGATAAATGCAGACACCAAATCTCATCATTCACCACTGCATGTGTGTGTGTGTGTGTGTCACCCTCCGCATGCGTGTGGTTAAAAATGTGTGATTAATAAACAATTCTTCTTGAATTCTTAAATTTACAGTATTGCTTATTTGACATGGTATATTTCTAATGCACTCTT
>OMKR01039472.1:3980-14510 GCA_900302355.1 Cyttopsis rosea | reverse complement strand
TGGATGGATAGAAGAAGGGAGGGAGGAAGGAAGGAAGAAATGTCCTCTGTCCTTATTAGCCCGTTCTGAACAGGCATGTTTTGAACAGGCACTGCAGGATGGAAGGAAGGAAGGAGGGAAGAAGGAAGGAAGGATGATGGGAGGGACGGAGAGAAGAAGGAAGGAAGAATAGAAGAATGGAGGGAGGGAGGAAGGAAGGAGGGAAGAAGGAAGAAAGGAAGAAAGGTCCTCTATCCTTATTAGCCCGTTCCGAACAGGCATGTTTTGAACAGGCACTGCAGGATGTATCTCAGGATCGGGGCTTTTCTCTGAAGTATAGAGAGAATGTTCACTAAAACGACAATGAAAACAAAATAGCTTTTGGAAATGCAGCCTACATACAGATCCTTAGCTTTCTGCAAAAAAAGTTGCCGCGCTATTCTTCCCCCCCGCGTTCCCTCTAATTAGAAAACGCATCGAACGCTTCATTATAAAAGGCATTCAACTTGGGCAAAGCGGACCTGGAGGCTCTAATTTGAGGAGATTGAGTGTTTGGCTTTTTCTCGGGCGCTTCCCCCCTCTTGGGTCTCGCAGTCGACGTTTCGCCTCGACTCCCAACATTCTTATGCCACCGGCCGCCGCTAAGTTTCCCCAGGGAAGTTATCAATAAAACAAATCGCCCAAATAACATTTATAAGATGGATGGGCGCTAAAAGCATTCAGATGTGCAAGTCAGTTGTTATTCTGCTTTCTTTTAGGGAGAGCCTCCATCACACTGTATTTCCTGCGAGGTAATAACACATAAACATTGTTAACACGTTCGACTCCTCTGCCAGTCACAGGCCAGATGATCTCTCTGAGCTCTGCAGTTTCTTTTTGTTTTGTTTTTTTAGACCTTATCCAAATGAGATCAGCCTCGTTGTGGCTCTTGTTATTGCTTCACCACTGGTTCTGTTTAAATCAATTCGGTTTCTCAAAAAAGCAATGCTTTGATCCTTGATATTATCAACTCCAGCTTTTTTTGTGTTTCTAATTTCCTCATCCCCCAACATTTTGTTTTCATCTGCGGCCAGCTGTTGTTTTCCAGCCCGTCCCTTTTAGTATGTGAAGGAAGTTCCCTTCAAGTTGTGCCTTGTAAAAGTCATTCTTTTTACTCTTTGTTAGAGGACCGAATTTGCCATGCTCAACATGTTCGAGGCACATTATACCAAACCCAAACTGCTGTCCAGCAACATTTTGGATGAGTGGTACAGCCCCGAGTGTAAGCCCTAATCTGCCCTATAGGCTGCTTCACTGATTTGACCACAATTAAACTAAACGAATATCACAACCAATTTACAATTTTATGCTTTGGCTCATTTATTCTGACCAATTAGGCCATAAAGCCAAAGCCAAAATGTAGTTTAGCTGAAAATTTCAAATAAATGGGAAGAAACCCTCGTTTTTCTAGTTCTCCACAGAGGGAATATTAATAAGGAGGAATACACTGATTTATTGCAAAATTTATGATTCATCAGCACTTACCCTATAATCTGTCTGTCAGATCTTGTGTTTTGACAAGTCGTGTGTGTGTGTGTCTCTCTCATCACCCTCCAGGTTATTAGCACGCTCCCTGCTCAGGATGTCGAGTCACAACCCCCTGATGAGGCTGGAGCAGCGAGCCGCTGAGGCCGACCAGATCATCGAGTTCCTCAAGCAGCAGGTCCAGCTGCTCAAGGAGAAAGCCAGTAAGAGACAACACCACACACTTCACACGAACGACCCCCTGTTAAGGTGGATCTTGACCGTCGTAATTAAAAGTCCTCTGATTACTTTGGTCTATTCACATACTGTGAATATGCACAATATGTGCTCACATTTCTGCACCCACAGCTGATTGTACATACAGAACAAGACCCTTTTCAATACCATTAGTTATTATAATCATAAACACTGAGTTATAGGTCATATACTACTTTAAATTCACTTTTGACAAAACACTAATGACGTGACACTCACTGGCTCACTGATGCTGAAGTGATAAACCACCAAGTCATCTACATTTACTGTATCATCGAATAGCACAGAAAGTTACCAGAGTGTGTGTTATTGTTGCAGTTTGCTTGATGCCATAAAACCACAACACTTTAATTTCTAGTAGCAGCGGCTGATCTTGACTAAATCATACATCACAATATATATCTTTTTTGAGGAATACCTCAATATTGATATATTTAACAATGGGGATGACTATTGGTGCTTTCATAAGATATTTATACACAAGAACCAACCATTAGTAATCTGGTTATTATGACCAAGCAGGTAGAGTTTGTTCATTAAGTAGAACGGTCTATGAAGTCTAAGTATTGTAATCCGATCCCAAAAACAACATTGAACTAAAATCCCAGACGATATCTAGTCTCATATCACTATATCGATATTGTATCCATGTATATCACCAAGCCCTAATCTCTAGCTCCACATAGCCTACGTACTTATAGACGAGATTGAACATGTTTTCCGGATCGGCTTTACTGATGAAGCTCCCATTTATTCACGCAAGGTTCTTCATAGTAGAAAATCTAATCTTAAATCTGAATCCAGTCGTCCAGGCCAGCGTGAGAGAGGAGAAGAAGCTGATGGTGGAGAACACCAAGCTGAAAAAGGACATAGAGGAACTGAAGAAACAGCTGCTGGAGAAGGAGCGATGCAGGGGAGGTATGCAGAGCCGGCTTTTCCAGATCGAATATCAGTTTGCTTCTAAAGAGGACCTTGACGCTGTCAGACGGTATTTTTGGTCGTTTTTTTGAAGCCGTGAGACATTTTGATGTCAGTTGTCGCTCTTTAGAAGACTGTTTACGATAACATCTCTTGCATTCTCGCCTCAGCTGTGTTACAACCGCACGCGTTGTATTTTATCCTATAGATGAGCGTAGGGTTTCAAGAAGCCTCGTCAGAGTTTTGGGGGACAGCGTGTCGGCCTGCATTACTGTGCTTCTGACATGCACTGAAACCAAACACCAGACACTTCCCCAAACTCACATGGAATATTTTCCAGCGAGAAGTTGTAGGAAAACAATAGGATTAGGAAATAATAAGACTTCTAAGCATCTTTTTAAGAAAGCCCTGAATTTGTTTTATTGTGGAACTGCAAAAGACTGAAGGAGGATTTTATTCCACATACATAATATTTATTTTTGGCTTTTATTCCAATGACTTTTAAAGACCCAGACGACAGTGTAACGTAATCACAGCATGGATCATGTATAAACCCTTTAATGGTTATTTTGTTCTGCTTATTTCTGATTAAGGACACACACACACATACACACTAATGACTCCAAGATTATGAGATGTAGAATGAGACCAGAATGGGTCTGTGCCACTAAATAAAGAAAATAAAAAATGTGGCCAAGAGGGTGAAACTCAAAATAGCGCTTTCTTTTTTTTTTCTTTTTTTTTTTTTTTGTTCCGGCATTTTAAAGGTTAATGTTCATAATTTCAAGGTACTTCTCACAGTCTCTAACCTCAGGACAGAGAACATAGAATTAAGGTGATTAAAAAGAATTATGTGTGTCTCTGCAAACCACTGTTAGCCAGACACAGACGCTGGATTTTGAAGCTGTATAAACATCAGATGCCTTCTTAAAAGGAAAAAAAAGAAAAAAGGAGGGGTCATTTTTTCTTGTAATTGATGGAGGACGTTGTTTTCAGCTTTATTGCTCAATTTCCTTGTTTCCATCAACTCCTGACAGTGTGTCATTTTCCCATCTAAACTGTTTGAGTCCTCCTAGTGGGTGTGTAAATACACTTTCACGGACCGTGTCATTTCGCTGAATTATGTTCCTGTAAGTGAGCGTTTGTACGCGGAAAAGGAAGGAAGAGGAAGCTCTGCGGAGTGGCGCTCTGTAATAGTAATGGAGCGTGTCTCTCTCATTGCAGAAGTACTTGGCTCATTTCTCTCCAGAATTAGCAAGTAGACCGAGCAGCAGTCCATCACAAGTAACAAGGGGGAAAACAGGGAAAAAAAAGCATAATTTGTGATTAACCTGTGTGGCTCCGTCCTGCAGTGCTAGAGGTGCCCATGCCGTCGGGTGAGGCCGGTGTTGAATGCAGCTCTAAGCCAAACCCTCCCACGGCCGCACCCCCTTCCCTCTCTGCCTCCCCTGCCGCCACCGCTCCTGATGGCACCCCTCCCAAAGACGAGGGGAAGAAGAAGAAAGCAGAGAAGAAAGGTAATGGCCAAGTTCGGGGGGGGCGGGGTTTCTCTCTGAATCCATAAACTCAGTTGAAAAACTGCAGAATTGTTCTTTAATATCTTACTCGTTAGAGCACAAAATCCTGTATTTAGCTCCAGCTTTTCCATCAACATTTGGTGTTCTGCATCTGAAACGGCTCTGAACGGGTCCCCCCGTCTGAGTTTTCTAATATCTGGTGATAATGGATGGAAGGCAGGGAACTGGTGATCAAAGTGGAAACATGATCTCTCATCCCCAAACGTGATTTGTCTCAGTCCTAGAGAACCCTTTGTTTAATTCTGTGACTTTTGTCTGTGACAAGAAGCATCCTTGTGATATGTCGCCAGGGATTAAAATCTCATCCAGAGCGTGATTTACTGTCTATCCATTGTGGATACTGAGGATTTTCCGTAACTTCAAAGCCAAACCAGTCTGTCCTTATAAAATTGCACGTAATGGTGCAAAGATGTCCACTTCCCGTTTCTAGTGGTGCTTTGGCAATGTTTCCTGTCACAGACTTGGAACCAGGGTTATTTTAACTATAAACCAAACACAATTAATTTATTTTGTGGCATTCAGATATCTTGTCTGATTATAGTAACTGTCAGTTCAGAGATTGCAAATGATCTTCTCTGGATTTATTTACAATAAGGTTATAATTCAGTTGAAGCAATGTCATTAAATGTTTTGTTTACAAAAACAAGCTTAATTTATTTTTTGCATGTGACATCCAGTTGTGAAAAATCTATAAATATCAGCTAAACATCTATTTTAGTGTATGCATATTTCAATTCAACCTGCCAGTTAGAAAACCCATGTGTTTAGTTCTGTACTCGTTATGTCACAAGCACTGTCATCACAAAGATTTTGGAAGGAAAATAAAGCCAGAACAATATCCAAAGGCAAAGATTAGAGACCAGGATGATTAAAGACTATAATAATTTGTTAAATGGCATCTACCGGGTTGTGTGTCTACAACCAAACCATTCAGCGCTGGGTCATTTGGCACGATGGAGTTTTTTTAAACCATTGCATCAAATTTGGTTATTGCTTTGTCATTTAAGGTACGCAAGTTCTGGGAAATTGTGGAAAACCAATTGTACCTTTTTTTCTTTTGAATGCCAGTGCTGATCACATTTAAAGGCACGCTGCTCTGGTGTCAGCCGTTGGAAAGTTTCTTTTTCTTTTTCTTTTTGGAAGGAAATGTAATCGATCACAGACAGCCGCCTAGCATAGTTTCCACACAGACTTTTCAAGTAGATCACAATCGGTCCCCAGGGGAATACGCCAATTAACTCAAATAATTTCTAGAAGGAAGGCCTGAATGCTTTTAAAACACGTGTTTGGGTTTTAAAAGTTTGGGTTTAAGTCTTGATTTACCAGCACATCCATAGTGCCAACTGTTTGAAAGTGCAATTTCTTGTCAAATGTTAAGTCCATTACTGTCTCTCAGAGGAGCAGCTTTAGGCACCACCATAACACATCAGATGAAGTGAAGGGATTGATATCATGGAGGATAATGTTGGAGGCAATTAAGGAAAAACCCACAGATTTCGCTCATCTAGGTCTTTTCTTGTGATGATCACTGACAAATGTCTTCTTGTTTCCAGGAGGTGAGAAACAGGAGAAGAAGCAGGCAGCGCCCCAGGGGGACGCCGCGGTGGACGTTTCTCGTCTGGACATGCGGGTTGGACGCATCATATCGGTGGAGAAGCATCCGGACGCCGACTCGCTCTACGTGGAGCAGGTGGACGTGGGAGAGGCTTCTCCCAGGACGGTGGTCAGCGGTCTGGTCAAGCACATCCCTCTGGATCAGGTACAGCACCAGTTCAACAGCTACACATTGTTACCCATAAAGGATTTCTGGAATTTTAAGGAATTCAGGAAAAGCAAATTGCGACATCATTCATTTTGATGAATTTCATTTGCACTTAGGAGTTTTTCAGCCCTGCAAATTTATTTATTTATTTATTTGTTTGTTTGTTTGTTTGTTTGTTTATTTGTTTGTTTGTTATTATTTTATTTTATTTTGTCAATAGCAGGATGCTAAGAAAATGTAGGCCGATTCTAAAATCAAATCCTAAAAATTGTATTTGGACTTTAAATGTAATTCTCACCAGTCGCATAGAACTTATTATCAAGTTAGTATATTGTAAAAGTCATAACTTTGTATGTATATTTATATATGTGCTGGAAGTGACTCATCTAGTCTCTCCGCCAGTCCTTAAATGTTGCAGACCATAGGCAGTAATTCTGGAGAGCAGACTGTATTTAATGTGTGCTTTCTCTAAAAGAACAAGCGCTCTATTTGCCTAATAAATCTTAAAGGTTCTCCAGGGTCCTATTCTGGATTTATTAGTCCTTGTGAAGTAACTTATGTAAAGGTACACTATGCTTTTTATGTTGGTAGCAGCAGCTTTTATGTTTGGAATTTGGTGCTTTACACAAAGGCTCAGGTTAAAGATTTATGATTACATTGGCCTGATAATTTGTCCCTGATGGAAAATAATTTGTATGCAATATTTTTTCCCATATGAAAGGCATGGCTTTATTGCATGATCAACAGTGTTTTTTGAGTTTGTGTCATTGAAAACTTAAACCAAGGAGCCGTTGTCCATATCCTGTCTGTGGACGTATACCCTCTAAATGGAAGCACATGCCGATTGGAGGCTCATATACCAAACACTGCCTGACTGTCTGAGGAGAAATGTACACTACTGAAGGAAATAATTTGACACGACACACGGTTTATCAATTATATTGGCAGGTTTTCGAAGTTGAGCCTTAAACTAGGTTTATTGACAATTACGGCATTTTGCGACATTCAGAATTTTGTG
Source organism: Cyttopsis rosea (assembly GCA_900302355.1). Lineage (NCBI taxonomy): Eukaryota > Metazoa > Chordata > Actinopteri > Zeiformes > Parazenidae > Cyttopsis > Cyttopsis rosea. The sequence continues at coordinate 7,477 of OMKR01039472.1, read as the reverse complement.
TGTTTTTGTCTTGAAACAGTCATTAATACATTCAGCTCAGTGAGCTACTGTTAGTCATTGCTTGGTTCTCAGTGGTTCTCCAATGCACAGGAGGCAAATAAATCCAAAGTAAAAGAAAAATCCTTCCAGGATTGTTAAGCAGGTTTTGGCAAGTGTGATCTGGGCGAGACTAATCATAAAATGCCAACTGCTATTGTATTATCTAATCATGTAATGACGAGTCTAATACAACATAAGAGACTACATCACAAGACATAAACCAACCGTGCCATGGAAACCATGGACTCTACCACCACAAAAGTGTCCCAGCACTACTTCATCAATATGTTTTTAGAATATTTACAGTATGAAATATATGTTCTTGCAAAAAGGCAATTTTTTTGTGCTTGTGTTAGTATCACCTGATGAAGTGCTAGATGGAAACCTCCTCCAGCTTACTCTTAAGTTGCGGCAAACCACATAGATTTATGGCCTTCAAATACCGATCTTTTTCTCTTTTCCCCACTTGGCTTTAAGGAAGGGTTCGGGAATTTTGACGTTGATCCCCTTTTTATACTCGGCGCTCATGTAGTGTATAGCTAGGTTTCAATCTTGCAGTCCAGCCTCTTCTTCATATTGGACACACACCTCCATTCTTCCATTAGCAGTTCAATGTGAGTAATGGTGGACAAATCCACAATCTGCGTTCGGTGCAAAAACCCACTCAGCATTTCAGGCAAGCTGAAGCGTATATGAACCAGAATATGTGGAGTGAGTGATTGTGGAATTGTCCTCCATTACTTACTATTATGGTACTATCCCCTTCTCTCATGCCCCTTTCTTCTCAGTGTAGAATCAACGTATTGGGTTTATCCCGCCCCCTGTGCCTTGCAGATGCAGAGCCGCATGGCAGTGCTGATGTGTAACCTGAAACCAGCCAAGATGAGAGGGGTGGTCTCCCAGGCCATGGTCATGTGCGCCAGCTCCCCAGACAAAGTGGAGATCCTGGACCCCCCCGCGGGTGCAGTACCCGGGGACAGGGTCACCTTCCAGAGCTTTCCAGGTACCTCAATACTTCAGCACCATGCTCTTTTGACGAACAGAAAAAACGAACAAATATAAGGAAACATAATTGTACTCACCACGGTGTGTTTATTTTGTGTAACAATTTATTTTCTGGCAGTGCCAAATTGGTATGAAATAGCAATGAAATGAAATGATGTTATACTACTAAAATTGTACAGTAGCTTGTGTACTTTCAACTCTCCAAATGACCACCCATCAAAAGTCAATATGATTGACTCCATGATTTTGTCATTTTTCTCCAAAGTTGAATTCTATGCGAAAGTTGCCGCCTATCGCTACCATTACATTGGAATGTGTTTAATTTGATGCAAAAGTTCACTGTCTCAAATGCTCGTGTGACCGTGGACTTGTGTTGTTATCAAACGCATCGTCTTTTCGCCCCATGTAACCTGTAACAGAGTTTCAGTTTGTTTTATACAGAGAGGTTTCCAGGGTGGACGGTCATTTCAGTGAAGCGCATTGCTTAAAAGAACGGCATAATTTAAATAAACTCCTCACCCTGAGGTTTCTGACCAAGGCCTGGTTTCTGACCAGCTGAGTGAGTGGGAGAAGAGCCATCAACAATCTCTGTCATTGCCTCAAATCAGGGAAATGGTTTACAGTATTACGCCAAAAGATGATACACACACACACACACACACACACACACACACAATGGGGAAACTAATGGAGGCAATGGAATCTTGTTGCTGCCAAAAACAACAGAAGAGGTGAATACTTTTCTGATGATTTTCTCAGAGCCCATTGAATGTTTCCAGCAGACGACTCTTCATCTCTGTTTATTGGTGGTTAAATGGGGTGTGACCTTTGATTGACAAACTAATCAACAGTCACTGTTTGGGGAAATGTAATCCACATTTTTCTTTTGCCCTTTTGTAATACAAAGGCACCTAATTGTTCCGGTGATTGCCGACGATTTGAGCAAGAAGAAAAAAACCACCAAATGCATTCTTTCCCCAATAAATGAACATAGTATCTAAACAGTACGACGGCTAAAGGTAGTTCTGCATATATTGAAATCTATCATCTCTGGTATTTTAGCTGCCTAAGTGACAGTTATCCTGATAGATCATTAAACATTTTTGAAGAGACGTCAAAATAATTGTGGACAAGAAAGACTTGCGTCATGTATTCATTAAGAGATAAAAGAAAAATGGTTCTATGGATCCCCCTGACTGTTTTTATTACCGCCGCTCCCTCCATAGGAGTCACAGTCTAGCCACTGCCGTCCATGTAAACCTGGATGCAGTGGATAGATAGCCAAGGCTTCTGGGATGCAATGGTATTGGTTGTCATTCAGTTTTTTTGCTGTGTCAATTTTGCGCTGTGGTTTGGGTTATCCAAAGCATGTGGTTCTTCTTAAAAGTTCACTGGCAATGACAAAGAGGATATCTTCAACCCCCTCTCTAACTTCCTGTCACCTAAGCCATAGTTGAGTGTTCGTTCAGTCCAACCCAACGATGGTCTGGATACATGGTCCTAATTACTCACATTTCACCAGCTCACAGTTGCCCGTGGTGGATTGAAGAGCATGGCTAAGTTGACCATCAAAAGTTTCTCCACGCTTCTGCTCAAAGCTAATTTGTGCCACTCTTCTGTTCTACTGAAGGGCAAAGCGTAGCCTTAGCAGTGAAACGCATTTGTTTTCGACTAGTGATCTGGATGGTTGTGAAGAGAAGGAAAACGTTGACACCCAACAGGTTTGAACTTACAAGTTGCCCAGGCAAACCGAATCAAATTCATCCCAAAGTTTATTTATTTTTTTTATTTTTTTCTTCTCTTTGCATGAATTTAATGTATTTTCCCTTTTAAGTCTTGTATTTACAATGGAAAAAAGAAACAAGGCTTTTGGCACAAGGCGTGGTTGAGCAAGCCCTCACTAGTCTCTTAATGCACTTAAACATTTTGAAAACGCTGGATGTAGGAAAAGTATGCATGTGGGAGAAGGCTGACTTAAAATCGGCCAAATATATCAGGATGCAGTTAGAGTTGGGTAATCTATTGAATAATAGTTCATAATTCATACTCGCGTTTTATAAAAAAAGTTATCTTATCCATATAAATGATGGCGGCACAGTGGAAGAAGCGGGAGAAGATGACTGATCTTCCACCATCGAACTGAAAACTAGCCAATAACAAACCATCTGCAAATTTTTCTTTTCTTTTTTAATAATAATCTTACGGATTTCCACCTTAAATGATGGTTAGTGGTTGAAATACAATTCGATTCTTCTCCTTTTAAAGGTGAGCCAGACAAGGAGTTGAACCCGAAGAAGAAGGTGTGGGAGCAGGTCCAACCGGACCTCCGCACCGATGGCCAGTGTGTGGCGACCTACAAAGGAGATCCCTTCGAAGTCACTGGCAAAGGAGTTTGCAAAGCCCAAACCATGAGCAACAGCGGAATTAAATAAAAATGGGGGGGGGGGGGGGGG